>JBBPBX010067344.1:0-13348 GCA_038048925.1 Garcialebias charrua
AGGAAGGGCATCCGGCGTAAAACAATTCCCAAATTTTCATGCGACTAGTTCGCTGTGGCGACCCCTGACGAAGGGAGAAGCCGAAAGAAAGAAAAAAAAGAAATATATTTTCAGAGCCTCTCATCCTATACCGGATTTTCTCTAATTTTAAATTAAGTAATACATCTTTTATTCAGTTTGACACTGTGGGTGGAGCAGTATCAGAGAGTCAGAGAGTCAGAGTCAGAGAGTCAGAGAGTCAGAGAGTCAGAGAGTCTTTATTGTCATTTGCACCGCATGTGGTACATGTGATGAAAACGAGATTATGTACACGGGGTCCCAGTTACATCCAACAACAAATGCAAGAGAAAAACAGTAATAACATCTAGAATTAACTAAGAAAAACATCAACTAGTAATACACTAAGCCTAATATAGTGGAAATAAACAGCAGCACGAACATGAGTTTGTATGAGCAGATGGTCACAGATGAACACAGATGAACACAGATGAACACAGCAACAAGAAAACAGATCAGCATCAGCACAATGTGATATTTTGCAGTGTTTATTTTTTTATTTTATTTTTATTTATTCATGAGTCTAACAGCCTCAGGGTAGAAGCTGTTCCTCAGTCTAGTGGTTCTACACTTGATGCTCCTCAACCTCCGTCCTGAGGGGAGTGGGGCAAAGAGTGAGTGTGCTGGATGAGTGAGGTCTTTCATGATGCAGGTGGCTCTTTTCCTGCATCTGGAGGTGTAAATGTCTGTGATGGTGGGGAGACTGACTCCAACAGACTTCTGTGCAGCCTTCACCACTCTCTGTAGAGCTTTCCTCTCTTCAACTGTGCAGCCTCCATGCCACACGTTGATGCTGGAGCACAGGACGCTCTCCACTGCACACCTGTAGAAGGAGGTGAGGACTGGGCTGCTCAGACCAGCACGTCTTCTATTTAAGAAGAATCAGACGGCATGCTAGCAGGGTTGAAAATGCAATTACCTTCCCACCTACAGTAGGTAAACCTAATCCCTCAAGTGTGATCCCAAAAAGCAGCATAAATTGATTTGGGGTAAAATGGACTCCAAAAACTGCTGAGAGTGCTTCACAGATACCAGTCCAGTGGATTTGTATCCTGGGGCAATTTCAGAACATATGTACTAATGTGGCTTCCTCTAATTTACATCTGTCATAAATAGGGTCAATTTGAGGATAGATTCTAGCCAGTTTAGATATATAAAGGTATGCATGGTGTACCACTTTGAACTGGATAATAGAGTGCCTTGTGCATATTGAAGATGAGTGAATTTTCCTCAAAACATCAGCCCAAACTGCCTTACTACAGCTAGTCCCCGACTTACAAGCGCTCTTACATACGAGGTTCCGGACTTACAAATATGCATCTCATAAAAAAAATAAAAAATAAAAAATATTTTTTGGGGGGTGATCCTACTTACGAATTTTCGACATACGAGCGGCCCGTAGGTACGGAACTCGCACGTAAGTCGGGGACTACCTGTAATTGTAATTTGAAGGTCCTGCTCCCAGGATTGTTTAATTGTGACAAAGGATCAGGAATCTAAGGCCCTGTTTACACGGACACGGTGGGGGAAAACTTTTCATATGTTAATTAGAGGAAAAGATCTGCGTTGACACAGACAAATTCTGTGTTTACATGCATCCGCAGGAATCCCCCGCCCTCATGAATCTGCTGTAGTTAGCATGCCGGGTCATTAGATGGTACTGTGCATTTTATACCTTCACCTGATGCGCATGCATGCTGCCTCAGTCTGCTTTCCTCAGGGGCTAAAAGTTCAGCTAACCACAACGTAACAACAAGTTAAAGGACAACACCCACCATGACAGTAACAATTCACCATATAGGACAATTACTGTAATTTAAAGGAGAAATGTAATCAAATCTGAAAAAATCGATATAACAAGAATTTCATATAGTAAACAACACACATAAACATACTTAGTATGCTTTTTTCAAGTCAGTAGCTTAAAGAAATAGTTTTTTTACATTTTTCCTGCTACATGCCGAAGTGCAGTGATTTCTGTAGTAATTTTCTGGACGCACTTTTATGACACAATTAAGACCTCCTTTGCTATCTTACAATAACACTGAAGCTATAAACCCATCATTACTGTCCTCTTGTCTGTCATTTAAAATGGAAGCAGAAGACCTTTTTGAATCTGAAGGATATCACTTTAGTTTGTCAAAAACAGTTTGGTGATTTAGTGCATTAATGGGCATTTCTATCCTGGAAATACGAATAGCCTTCGCATGCTAACGTTAGCATGCTAGCGCCGTATGCTAACGTTAGCATGCTAGCGCCGTATGCTAACATGGGAGTGGGGGTGTTGAAAATGTCCTGAAACAGTTACCAATGTCTTGTTAAGCTCTGTATTCCACAGAACATAGTAGGATCTAAAATGATTTTTAAAGATGAAGGAGCAAGTTGAAACATGCAGGGTCTCCCTCCTTGCTAGCAGGCTCCATTGGGAGCTGCCTGGCTAACTAACTACGGTGGCCCTACACGGCCAAAATTCTACAGCGGCCGAATGCACAGGAGCGGTAAAAATACAATATAAAATTTTAAAAAAGTTTTAAAATCTATTTTGGGGCTTTTAGAATCGATTCTGAATCGCCAGGACTAAGAATCTTGATTCTTTAAAAAATAGATTTTTTTTGCTGCATCCCTAATTGCTACACACTGAAACCTTTTTGTCCACTACTAGATTTTTTTTTTTATTAACACAAACAGAACTACAAAACACTACATAAACAAAAAATATATACAAACTCTTGTGAATGATAACATAACTACAGTCTATAAGCTAGGGGGCGGTTTACAAAATGATGAAAGTTGAAAAAATACTAGATACACACACTAATATTACTGTATGAGGGACGACCATTGCACTGCCTATGTCATATTCAGGGGACGGAGAGCAAGCAGAGGGAGGGGGGTCAAAAACACCAGATGAGAATTTTTTCACTTTGCAAAGTCTAAATTTGAGTTAGGATGACATTTTTGACTTGTGAAATTTTCTCAACAAGCTTATTTTATGCTTTTCATTAGACTACTATTAGCTTAAAAACACTTTTCATTTCTCCTTTAATATTAGTCTATTTTCATTTTTGCATTTGGGCCAGGCGAGGGTTAAAAAAAAAAAAAAAAAAAACCCACTCCCGAATGAATCCGGAAACCTGGCCGAAGAGTCCCGAAGTGTCATGTGACTTTTGTTACATCTCCACCCAGAAGGCAGAAGGCAGGAGTGAGTTTCCATGGAGGTTTATGAGAGAGAGTGGGAGTTAAAACTGCATATTTCCTGGTGCATTTGTGTGTACATATGGACCAGCGCTCTGATTTTATTTATTATTTATTTTATAACACCGCTGCGGACCGTTGCTGCTCTCATTCTGCCCAGAGGAGCGAGCCGCGCGCGTCTCTGGCTCCTCGTTCCGCTGGTCACCTTTGAAGTTCCGAATTCGTGCCGGTGTAATTTGCTCCCTCGAGTGTATGTATTTGCTCTCGTCAGCCTTGTTGCGGGGAGCACGGGGGAGCACGCGCGCAGAGCTCCGCTGCGCGGCTGCCTTTCTCCTGACCTGTCTGGTCACGGGGGGAGAGAATAAAAAGCCGATGCGGAAATGAATGAATTTGTCGCGATCAAACAAATTAAACTAGTATGTCTACGTGGATGCTCGCTCAGAATATGATAGACATGAGTGAGCGACAGCAGGATTAATCAACAGGCAGCTTTAGGGAATATTTAAAAATGCTTCGCTTTTTCTTTTCCTCGCTCGCCTGTAACTCCAAGGCGTCACTTTAGTGACGTGAATGCCCATGTGAATGCCCATATATGGAGAGGGGCAGATTTTCCCGGAGCTGCATGCTAAAATCTGCTATAAATCATGAAATAACACATTTAGCGTTATTTCTCTACAATATAAATAAACGCTCCTGTATTATTTTTAAATAAACTAATAGATATTAATGGCGATGCAATTTGAAAACATGGTGGGTGTTGTCCTTTAAAGCTGGAATTTTGACAAGAGTCGACAGATTTGACGCCAAGTGGGACCAGTTCATCTAAAAAGCTCCACCCCGGACACTGAGTGGACCAGAACCGAGTCGACGATGTCGGACTTTAGGCCGTGATAATCAGCCGGTTTACCGCAGGTCAACAACATTCTTAATAATGTTTGCTTGTGTTTACTTTGATCACACAACAACCAACTGAGTTTTTATTTGTATTTTTTTCCTGCGAGGTCTAGAAGCTGTCCTTCCACCAGGTGGACCGGTTTGGATGGGACCAGTATCCAGGATGAAAACAGAGCAGAGTCCAGTTCATTAACGTAGTTAGAGTTCGGTTAACATGTTTTTAATAATGTGTTCAATTTAATTCTCAGTGTTTGTGTGACATAATGTTTGTGGTGTTGAATAAATAAATAGAAAATAAACCTGGTGTCTTCATTTTCAACTTTAATAACACGCAACATGTTACGCATCGTTTAAATCACGTAACTTGAGTCCAGATCGCTTCATTTAGCTCAGATAACTTTATATATCTCCCACGCTAACATAAATACTGTTTCTTATTGTTAAACTGTCATTATTTAGCACATTTAGTATGTTATAGTGCAGCGCGACATGTGAAATATCTCTGCCTCGTTCAATAAACAGTGATATTAGAACTGGATCAATCTTTGTCTCTTCCAAAACATTTGCACCTAGATTCAGGTGTAGATTCATTAAATATGAGAATCAAAATACAAAGTATATTCCATCAGTCGTAGTTCAGAAAGTGGTGCGTGTCCGCCGCCATTGTTGTTGATAGAAATGCCATCTGTCCGCGCGTGCACAAAACAAAAGCTCAGCGGGAGATGTTTCTGTTATCAATGGGGGGTCAGCGAAAAACCTCCACTCTGGAAGGTGGATTCAGAAACCTCCAGATTCAAAGAGGGGGCCACTGGTGTTGTGTAAATGATCAGCAGAACCGCAGAGAGAAAGCTGCGGTTACAGTCAAAATATGCGCCGTGTAAACGGCCCCTAAATTAGAGATTAGTTTTATCAAAGAAGTAACTGCTCTACTCCTTGTTGGATCAAAACACAGGAAAACTTGGAGTGGATGAGACAATAAAATGCCTAACCTGTAAATACCTGAAAAAATAAGAAGCCGGCAAATCATATTTATTAGACAGTTATGCAAAAGAAGCAAACTTGTTTTCAATAAAAAGATCCTTAAAATATGTTAAACCTTTACTTCACCACCCACTAAAAGTAGCATATTGCAATGAAGGAGGAAAAAGGTTATTAAATACAATTGGACTGGAAAGACTTAACGATGAAGGCCAAAGTGTTTCCTAAATTGTGAATAGATTGTGAGGGAGTTATAGACTATACGGTTAGAAGAAGTACAATTAAGAGGTATGGGTAAGGATCCGCCAATCAACGTTGGCAGAGATAAAGGGGTGCAGAGGAGCTTTTCCATCTCCACCCAAATGGGACCTCCATCATTGGAGCTATAGTACACCCAAAAGGACAGACAACACAAATTACATGCCCAATAATAGTGTTGGATATTGGGAAGAGCCAGACCCCTATCTTGCTTTGATTTTTGCAGGTGGTCTTTCCTTAGACAAGGCTTTTTGTCCTTCCAGATGTAAGCCAAAATGGCCGAATCTAGCTTTTTAAAAAGACGTAAATAAATCTAGGGAGCACTGACATCTTGATTGTATTCACCAGAGAGAGAAGGAATGCCGACCACTTAGTTAAGTTCCGTTGGACATCAATAAGCAATTTATCAAAGTGATAGTCTAGGTTACTGGAGTTCAAAGACAAAAGTTCACTCTTATCATGTTTACTTTATACTCAGAAATGTCTCCTAACTGAGAGAGGAGTGTTGAGATGTGAGAGATTGTCAGTTCTGGCTCAGACACGTATAACAAAAGGTCATCAGCATAAAGAGAAAGTTTATGCTCCACCCTAACCCTGGGAATGCCTTGTGTTGTTTGTCCTTATGGCAAAAGCCAGATTTTCATTTTCATTCTTTATTTAGTCAGGTAAATCTCATTGAGCCTCGTGGACTCATTTACAGCGACCTGCTACAAACTAAAGAATCAATATATATATAATATAATGCCATATACAGTAATGCCATATAAGGCCTAAATATGTGTTACAACCCACCCCAACCCTGTCAGCCATGTTTAGCTAGCTGTAGTAGCATAGTGGTTTGAAATTAGCATGGGAAAATGCATCACATTTTGCCTGAGAAATTACACTTTCATCTAATGTAAGTCATATGGTTTTATCTGCAACAGTATAAGTACTAAACAAAATATAGTCATGGTCAAAAAGTTTACTTTCTTACCTCAAAATCAGTTTTTTCTCCTTAGTATCTGCATGTGCCTGTTTCCAGCCTTGACAATCACAATATGGGATTGGGGGGGAAGCGGGTAAACACTGAAATGATCATGTGACTCCTATCTTATCCCTGATTGGTGGAACTGGTGGTGTTACAACTCTCCCCATGTTACAACCATACCCGGTCTCCCCTATTCTGACTGAGCAAAAAGAAAAACATCATCTTAAAAGTGACAGTAAAAACCCGCCTTTCCAAGAATCCCCAGGTTAAAATAGCTTCTAGAACAATCAGCACACTTCTAACTGTAACACCTCTATGCTTAAACGAACTAAATAAATTCTGCCACCCGCCTAGCAGGTAATATTAAACATACATAACCCACCAAGCCACGATGAGGTCTTGTCGTAAATAAAATTAGGGCAACCACCGAACAGCCCACGGCAAAATAATGTCTATTACTGAGGTGAAAATAAAACAATTAAATTGCAACAACCTCATTAATGAAAAGTTTGTACATTAACTGAATTAGTTCTGTAGCCCCTGCTCCTCCAGAGTGATAAGTCAGGTGGAACTATTAAAGGTTTGAATAAATTTCTTGGCATCAGCTACGGAGCCGAACGTTGTGCGGGTGCCGTCTGTGATAGTGATCCAAAGTCTTGCCAGGAACATCAGCACAGGCTTCAGACCCATTTTATACAAGGGGGGCATTACTGACATGTTTTCCTTCCTTTGTTTAGCCACTTCTGGAGTGTAATCATCGTAAATCCTGAAGGAGTTGTTTTCATACTTCAAATTCCCTCTTTTCCGGGCTTCACAAATCACCAGCTCCTTGTGTTGAGTCAGAGTCAGAGTCAGAGAGTCTTTATTGTCATTTGCACCGCATGTGGTACATGTGATGAAAACGAGATTATGTACACGAGGTCCCAGTTACATCCAACAACAAATGAAAGAGAAAAACAGTAATAACATCTAGAACTAACTAAGAAAAACATCAACTAGTAATACACTAAGCCTAATATAGTGGGAATAAACAGCAGCACGAACATGAGTTTGTATGAGCAGATGGTCACAGATGAACACAGCAACAAGAAAACAGATCAGCATCAGTATGATGTGATATTTTGCAGTGTTTATTTTTTATTTTTTTTTTTATTCATGAGTCTAACAGCCTCAGGGTAGAAGCTGTTCCTCAGTCTAGTGGTTCTACACTTGATGCTCCTCAACCTCCGTCCTGAGGGGAGTGGGGCAAAGAGTGAGTGTGCTGGATGAGTGAGGTCTTTCATGATGCAGGTGGCTCTTTTTCTGCATCTGGAGGTGTAGATGTCTGTGATGGTGGGGAGACTGACTCCCACAGACTTCTGTGCAGCCTTCACCACTCTTTGTAGAGCTTTCCTCTCTGCAACTGTGCAGCCTCCATGCCACACGTTGATGCTGGAGCACAGGACGCTCTCCACTGCACACCTGTAGAACGAGGTGAGGACTGGGCTGCTCAGACCAGCTCGTCTCAGCCGTCTGAGGAAGTAGAGTCTCTGATGACCTTTCTTGATCAGGCTGGTGGTGTTATTGCTCCAGCTGAGGTTATCATTCAAGTGTACACCCAGGTACTTGTAACTGGAGACCACCTCCACCGCAGATCCACCTATATACAGTGGGGTGTGGGTGTGTTTGTTCCTTCTGAAGTCCACAATCATCTCCTTTGTCTTCTTCACATTCATGTGAAGATTATTCTCTTTGCACCAGCTCTCCAGATGTTCCACCTCCTGTCTGTAGCTGGACTCATCATTGTTTGTGATGCATCCCACCACCGCTGTATCATCTGCAAACTTAACAATATGACAGCCTGGAAGTGTGGCTGTACAATCATATGTGAGCAGAGTGAACAGAAGGGGGCTCAGCACACATCCCTGAGGAGAGCCAGTGCTGAGGGTTATGGTGGAGGAGGAGAAGTTGTGGATCTTCACGGACTGTGGTCTGTCTGTTAAGAAGTCTAGTACCCAGTTACAAATAGAGGGGCTTAGTCCAAGTGTAGATAGTTTGTCTATCAGAGTTTGGGGGATCATGGTGTTGAAGGCAGATGTGAAGTCCACAAAGAGCAGACGCACGTATGAGTCTTTCTGATCCAGGTGGGTGAGAGCAGTGTGGACCACGGAAGAAATGGCGTCCTCTGTTGATCGGTTCTCACGGTATGCGTATTGATGAGGGTCCTCATTGATGTTGACGGTTGCCTTGATGTGGGACATGACCAGTTTCTCAAAACATTTAGCGACTATCGGGGTGAGGGCCACCGGTCTATAGTCATTCAGACCAGTCACTGTGGAGCTCTTTGGGACTGGGATGATGGTCGCGGTCTTCAGGCAGGTGGGAACTGACTCCAGTGCAAGTGAGGTGGTGAAGATGTCAGCCAGCACCTCACAGAGCTGGTCCGCACATTCCTTCAGAACTTTCCCTGGGATGTTGTCTGGTCCGGTTGCTTTATGAGGATTAATCTTTCTGAGACTGCCTCTCACTTCTGCTGCGGACACCCTGAGATGCTCTTCATCTGGTGATGAGGTGAGTCTGGTGCTAGCTGGTCTGTTTGGATCATCAAAACGTGCATAAAACTTATTGAGGGCATCAGGCAGAGATGGGTCCCTGGGGCATTGTTTGTTTTTGCCTTTGTAATCTGTTATGCATTTAATACCCTTCCACATGCTCCGTGGGTCTTGTGAGGTGAACTGTCCCTCGATCCTCTGTGCATACGTGGCCTTGGCCTTCTTAATGCCATCCTTCAGTTCATTCCTGCTCTTTCTCAGCTCCACTTTATCTCCTGACTTGAATGCAGTGTCTCTGGCTGCTAGCAAGGCGTGAACTTCTTTATTTAACCAGGGTTTCCGGTTCGGGTAGGATTTCACATATTTTTTTATGGATACATTTTCAGAGCATGTACTGATGTAACCCAGGACTGAGGAAGCGTACAGTTCCATGTCCACTGAACTTCCATCAGTGGCTGCTTCTCTGAAAACAGACCAGTTTGTCCTCTCAAAACAGTCTCTCAACATGGGGGAACTATCTTGAGGCCAGATTGTTATTTCTCTTTGTTCCGGCTTTGAGCGCCTGAGTGGGGGGAGTTCTCTTGGGGCCAGAATCAGAGAGTCGTGATCGGAAGCTCCAAGCGCTGGGCGTGTCTTCGCCGTGTATGCCCCCTTTACATTTGTGAAGACTTGGTCGAGCGTTTTATCTCCTCTCGTAGCTGTGAAGACGTTCTTATTGAAGGCTGGGAGGGAGACTTGAAGATCAACGTGATTGACGTCCCCGCAAACAATGAAAAGCCCCTCAGGATATTTACACTGCAGCGAGGTGAGTAAGTCATGAATTTCTCCCTGGGCGTCATTAGCATTAGCATCAGGGGCTATGTAAATAACGCTGATTAAGATCACTGAATAGTCACGTGGCATATAATGCGGCCTACATCTAACTGTGATCAACTCCACGGCAGCTGAACAAGCTCTTTTTATCACAGCACAGTTCGTGCACCAATCTTTGTGTACGTAAATACAAACACCGCCGCCTCGCGTTTTCCCCGTAGTCTCGGTGCACCGGTCTGTTCTGAAAAAGAGCCTGTCGTCCAGCTCGTAAACAGAGTCTGGAGTGTCCTCAGAAATCCAAGTTTCCGTAAGACAAAGCACGGAGCATCTTCTCATCTCCTCCGACGTGGTCACCCTCAAACGAAGTAGATCCATCTTGTTGTCGAGCGAGCGAACGTTAGACAGAAAAAGAGCCGGCATCGGGGGTTTACCGGTTTTAGCGTCTGCCCGCAGTCTCGTCATAATTCCTGCACGGCAACCCCTCTTCTTTCCACGAGAGCACCGCTTCCTTTTCTTTCCCCTGGAGCGCATCTGCTTCCAGAAGGACGTTTTTAGCAGGTCCAATCTTCCGAGTTCTGATTTGAGTTCGTTGCTGATTTCAGCTGTGCCCTGTGGTAAATCCGCTCCAATTCTTAACAGATCAGTTCGGCTGTAATTCACCCGCAAAAAACGCGCAGAGTCAGGTACAAAAACACTTATTAAAATTACTAAAAACTAGAGATGATCCGGGAACTCGTGAAGCTGCGGCTGCACTGAGCGCGGCCATCTTGTTTTTGATAGTGGTGGAAGCAGATTATGACACACCAAGGTCTGTCTCTGGGGCCCGGTTTTGGGATCAGGTTGAGACGGACATGGTCCAGCTCTGGTGCCGAGGGAAAGATGTCATGTTCAAAAGCATTCCATAATAACTGGGAGAAGAACTTGCTTGGTTGTGGTCCTTCAATATCCTCGGGCAGGCCAATAAGGTGGACTTATTGAGCATGAATCAGGATACAATAAGGTGGACGTTGCTCCTCCTGCTTCTCCCCTCCAGCTCAGGTAGCTTAGCCTTAAGCTTACATGCTTGGAAAACAGATTTGTGCTGCTATTATTGAAGGGAGGAGACCCCACTATTTTGAACAATTATCGACATATCTCCAAACTCTGTATTTTAGCTAATGTTTTAGAAAAACAGATAAATACCCAAGTCAAGAAGTATTTGAACTCCATATTTTATCTTCTCACCAATCTGGCTTAAAGCTTCAGTATGTAGCTTTTTTTATGAACATATTTCTTCACTCTGTCACTACCTCCTGACAGACTGATGTTAGCCAGGTAATCTCTGAAAAAAAATTAAAAAAAATATTGTCCCCTTGCTTCTCCAGGTGGTAAATAAGCATTTCTAAAAAGAAAAGGTGACCCGCCATTTTCCAGCCAATAAAAACAGAGTTTGTAACCAGCCAATAAAAACAGAGCTTGAATTTGAATCAGCCAATAAAAACAGAGCTTGAATTTGAAATTCAACAGACCACAAGGGGGCAGAGCCACATATGGCTCTGAGGGGGAGGGATCAGAATGCTTTGCCTGTTGAAAATATTTCTAAGTGCTGATGTTCTACAGAAACTGCATACTGAACCTTTAAGGAAACAACATAGCACAATGACTGCTTTGCTAAAGGATTTTTTCATTGTGTTTTTGAAGCTTTGACGCTAATGCCTGGTCCCCACTGCACAACTCGAAACACTCCTGCCGCCCCCCTTTGGCCGTTTGACAGGGTCCCACTGCCACTGAAGACCGTCTGATGACGTACACTAGGGGGTGGCAGAGGGAGGGGGTGTAGCTCGTTTTCCGGGTTCATTTGTTGTGTTAACTGCACCTCCGACGGTCTTCGATGAGATTAAAACTTTTTTTTAATGTTTGGGGTGATCTACACTGGAGAGGACAGCAGCCTGTCAGCAGCAACTGTAAAAATGCCACGTTTCTTACCGGAGTTTGGGTCCAATTCATGGAGGCTGGATCCGGTAAGTTTAAAAAGTAAAAAAAAAGTCCCGTTGTGGTTGTGTAATCAGATAGCAGAGGCTCTCCCCACTGTTTGCTGGACGCGTCGAGCCTCCAGAGATGGAATTTTATGGCGTTGGCAGTTCGACGCCGACGCGCGCGTGCGTGTGCAGGCTGCCGCCGCGCCGCTTCGATCACTCGAATCGCGCCGCTTCCTGGTTCGCCGTGACTCGACGCGTCTCCTCAATAGACTTTGAATGTAAACCGGCCGCTTCAGCCGCCCGAAACCGGGGGCAGTGGGTACCAGGCATTAGGATTACTGTGCTGCACTTTAGTTAGACCTGTCCAAAGCCATTGAAACTGTAGATCACAACATGTTATGCCAAAGCTCTCAGATATTGGCTTCTCAGATCACACAGCTGGATTATTCTCAAACTATCTCTCAGGTCAGAGGCGATGTGTTCGACATAACAGTACTTCATCTAGCTACCTAACGGTCACTAATGGTGTACCACAAGGATCAGTTTTAGGTCCCACTCTTTTTACAGTAGGCCTAAACATTCCTGACGCATCCTGGCCTCTCTACCAATGACACTGCTGTTTATTGCCAAGCTAACACAGTTGCCAAGATTTTCCAGCTTCTACAGTCTGCATTTGCCATCATTCAGTCAGACTTATTCCATCTCAAGCTGGTACTAAATGCTGACAAAACCAAAGGGCTGTTGTTTTCTAACAGAAAGTCAGTACCAGCAACGTTTCCTCCTATCTCATCCATGCATGGTGTTACTATTGAGTTTGTAGATTCTTACAAATAACTGGGAAATTTGGTTGATGCACATCTATCTTTTAAACCACATATCAAAAACTTGATAAAGAAACTGAAATTAAATCTGGGCTTCTTTTTCAGAAATAGATCTTGCTTAACTCTGAATGCCAGAAAATGCCTTGTAACTGTTACCTTCCTACTGGCCATTGACTATGGTGACATTTACATGGATGCCCCTGTCAGCTCCTTGTAGATGTTGGATGCTATCTACCACAGAGTGCTATGATTCATAACTGGTTGTAACTACCATACCCATCACTCCATCCTGTACTCATTGGTCAGTTGGTCATAATTATCTACACGTAGGCTCTCACACTTAGAGTATGATTTATTTTTATTTTTTTACATTTTTGGGCTCTAGTGGCCTTTATTGTAGCTGAGGATGAGGGCGAAATGGAGAGAGAGGAGGGGAGAGACATTGCGGAAAGGTCATCGGGACTGTGACGCGAACCCGAGACACCCGCAGAGGACTAGCCTCAAAACATGTGCCGCGCGCTTAACCCCCACACCACAGCGGCGGCACAGAGTATGATTTTTAATTTTTAATTATCATTAATTACAATTAATTTTAATCTTTAAATCCCTCCTTGTACCTTCTTATATCTCCTCCCACATGTCACATCGGCAGACCTGAATTGACATGTTGGTGAAAAAACAGAGGGGTGAGGAAGTGATGGGTAGATATGGTGTCAAGAAAAGAAACCAGATGGTGGATTTTGCCAAGTGAATGGAAATGGCTGTAGTCAAAACTTATTTCTAGAAGAGGGAGTAACCTAGAGTGAGTCAACTCCATTCTGTGTAGAAGAGGAAACCTGAGGGAGATTGGGGACTGTAAGGTTGTGGCAAGGG
>JBBPBX010067345.1:0-13025 GCA_038048925.1 Garcialebias charrua
TTTTTGGTGTCACGATTCGATTCAAAATCGATTTTTCGATTCAGAAACCATTTTTGATTCAGAAACGATTTTTCTATTAAAATGGTCATAAATTTAGTTTCAGTTTTGTAACTGACAAGCTAAAAAGAATAAACAACAATGTAAACAAATAGAACATTTATTTAAAACAATAATTTTAGGTTCCTTATTGTATAAATTTTTTTTGTTGCATCATTTGATATCTATACCAAAAAATAGGAACAAATAATACAGGAGTGCATTAAATTCTGTAACTTAAATAACCAGCATTAGGTTAGCTTTTTGCTCTGTTATAAAAAATTATTGTTTGAAGTGATTGTTTGAACTAGTTTTGTTTTTGAAAAAAGGGGCAGATAAAATAAGATTTCTTCTTCTTTCTGCCACCTTTCATTTGATGTATTCTTTCATATACTATGAGATATGGTTTTATTTTCTTTATCTTTTGGGTTTTAATGTAAAAAAAAAAATCGATTTGGGGGCTTTTAGAATCGATTCTGAATCGCCAGGACTAAGAATCTAGATCCTTAAAAAATTTAATTTTTCGTATTAATAATGATTTAAAGACACGTCAGTGTCACTTTACACAAACATCTGTACATTCATTCATTTTTATATGTTATTATTAGTAAAGCCAGACTTGGTTTCATCCTGTTCACAGAGCAACACACAACCACACGTTAATCAGCAGACTGTGTTACTCCGTGGATGGAGGATGGTAGAACTGGGTCATGGAGGACGTAACTCAGATTTTGCCTTTTAGCTTTTGTGTTAGATCCAGAGCTAATGAACATGGCATCAGCTCCAGAGCTAATAAATATGGTGTAACCTCCAGAACAAATAAATATGGCGTTAGCTCCAAAGCTAATAGCATTAGCTCCAGAGCTAATAAATACGGCATTAGATGCAGAGCTAATAAATATGGTGTTAGCTCCAGATATAATAAATATGGCCTTAGCTCCAAAACTAATAAAACTGGTGTTAGCTTCAAAGCTAATAGTATTAGCTCCAGAGCTAATAAATACAGCCTTAGCGAGGGAGCTAATAAAAATGGTGTTAGCTTCAAAGATAATAGCATTAGCTCCAGATCTAATAAATATGGCATTAGGTGCAGACCTAATAAATATGGTGTTGACCTAAAAAAATATGGCCTTAGCTCCGGAACTAATAAAAATGGCATTAGCTCCACAGCTATTAAATATGGTGTTAGCGCCAGAGCTAATAGCATTAATTTCAGACTTGGAGCTAATAAACATGACATTAGTTCCAGAGCTATGGCATTAGTTCCAGAGCTAATAAATGTGGCATTAGCTCCAGAACTAATAGCATTAGCTTCAGACTCACAGATAATAAATATGGCATTAGTTCCAGAGCTATGGCATTAGTTCCAGAGCAAATAAATATGGCATTAGCTCGAGAGCTAATAGCGTTAGCTCCAGTGCTAATAAATGTAGCATTAGCTCTAGAGCTGAGCTAAAAGCATTAGTTTTGTAGCTAATAAACAACATCACAGTTGATCATATGTTACATGCCTTAGGCATATAATTTATTTTAGTCAGGACACAATATTGTTTAGAGGTTTTGAGCAGAGGCATGAGCTGTTTAGAGGCTGTAGGAGCCTAATTGACTGCAGCTGGTGCTCATTAACCTGCTGCAGGTGGAGGTAGTTGCTCCCTCTCTCCATATTAGGTCTGTTATGTCCTGCAATTGCATAAGACTGACAGCAGGGGGAACCTCCGAGTAGGGAGAGAACAGGATGTGTGGAGGAGAGAAGAAGAGGTTGGAAGAAGTGAAATAAAGCATGGTGTTATGAAGTCAGCTCCGTCTACAGTACTCTGATTCTACACCTACATATTAGCAACAACACAACATTGGCGACGAGGATCGACGAGAATCGACGAAGATGGCTCTTTCTGTACCTTTGCCTGCTCCATTCATGCCGTGCCCAGGTGAACCGACGATACCGTTTCCAACGTGGCTAAAGATGTTCGACAACTACATGCTAGTGATAGCCGCGTCGGGAGACGACTGGCCTGATGCCAGAAAGCGCGCGGTTCTACTCCATGCGTTGGGTACGGAAGGACAAAGACTTTTCTACAGCCTGCCGAATACCGGGACCACGTTCGCTACTGCTATTGCTGCTCTTAAAGAACATTTCGTCCCGAAGGTGAACGTGATTGCTGAACGTCACAAGTTTCGACAACGTGTACAACGGCCGGATGAAAAGGTACAACAATTCTTAGCTTCTCTGCGTGAGTTAGCTGCCACATGTGACTTTGGAAACATGGAGGAACAAATGCTACGTGATCAACTGATAGAGCGTGTTGCTAATAATCGAATCAGAGACAGACTGTTACTCGAACCGGAGCTAACTCTTGCTAAAGCTACAACGTTGGCGCTACAAATTGAGAGTGGATTAAGAGATGCTAACGTACTTTCTGATGCTACCGCTGCTAGCATTTCTGTTCCCGTGAGGGCTGTACTGTCTGATGCTAACGCTGCTAACGCTTCAGCTCCCGTGAGGGCCGTACAAAGACAGCCGAAGTCAAGCCGCCGCTGGGACGCGAGGAGGACGCCGCGGGACCATGCTACTTCCACGACTCAACTTGCTGCTACTACACGCCGTTCCTGCTTCCGCTGTGGATCCTTCGACCATCTTGCTAACAACCCTGCATGCCCTGCTGCTAAAACGACATGCAACGAGTGTGGTAAACTGGGTCATTTTTCACGTGTTTGCCGTTCGACTCAAAAGGAGGTACGTGAAGTCGTCGTTAATGAAGCCACGGTTCTTTACATGAACAATGCTGTACAAGACAAGATTCTCTGCACCGTTCAAGTGACTGTTAATGGACGACGTACAGATGTTGAGCTGATTGTGGATACAGGCTCATCAGTGTCCATTATACCAGAAGAGATCTACCACACCTACTTTTATGACTGTGTACTAACTGAACCTACAGTTACTCTTGTTACTTATGCAAAAGAGAAAATTGCTGTGAAAGGGTGCTTAAAAGCTACTATTTCTCATGATGGTATTTTTACTGAAGGTACTCTTATTGTTGTTCAGTCAGGTGCTGCCCTGCTGGGTTTAGATTTATTCCAAGCATTACAAATGAAGCTTGAGGGACGACAAATTGCTACTGCTACTGCTACTTCTACTACCTCTATGGTTCAGCCAGCTTTAACAAATACTGCTTCAGAACATTCTCCAGGAATGTCAGTTAGGGAAGTTGGTTATGATAAAAATTTCATACATAAAGTACAGATGTTGCCGAATGCTGTTCCAGTGCAACAAATAACTACTACTGCTCCACTTACTCCTGTTGAATTTCCTAGCAAACCATGGGAAAAAGTTGCAATTGACATTACAGGTCCGTTTGAAAATGCTAAATGGGACTGCCGTTATGCTATTGTGCTAACAGACTACTACAGCAAATGGCCTGAGGTTGCATTCGCTCCTACTGTTACTACAGACGTAATACTGAGTGTCCTAACAACTGTGTTCAGTCGAGAGGGTAATCCAATGTATCTTGTTTCAGATAATGGTACTCAGTTTACTTCGCATGCGTTTAGTACTTTTCTGAGAGAGAGAGAGATACAGCACTTAAAGTCAAGTGAATATTATCTTAACGCAAATGGTGCTGTGGAAAGGTTTAACAGAGTGCTTAAAGACTGCATACAAACAGCTGAAAGAAGTCACAGCTCATGGAAGGAAGCTGTCACTGAATTCCTTCACAACTACCGAGCTACTCCGCATGCAACTACCGGAGCTACTCCATTTGAACTACTGAGGAACAGAAAGATGCGTACCAAGTTAAACATACTCCCAGTGGAACTGAAGAGCAAAAGCCAAGCTCAAATACAACAGAGGGTGAAACAAAAGCAAAACAAAATGAAGGAATATACTGACAAGAAAATGGGAGCTAAAGTACCAACATTCAACGTGGGTGACACGGTTCGTGTTCGCAGACCGGATCACGTTTCCAAAGGATCTTCCAGATTCACAGAACCACGTACTGTAATGAAGAAAGTTGGACCAAATACTTTCTTACTGAGTGATGGGCGCAAGTGGAATGCTTCAAAACTTGCACTCTTCCCAAAACAAATCTTACGTGCTGCAGAACAAAATGATGATACTGTACTCGATGCATATGCACTGCCAGGAAATACTGATGAACCGCTTGCTGTGTTGAGAAGAAGTCAAAGAGATAGAAATGCACCAAGCTGGTTGTCAGGTTTTGTAAGTTAGAGTGAAAAAAGTGTAAACTATTCCTGTTCATACTGTTCTGTAAGACAAGTAAATTTACTACTGTTCATACTGTAATGCAAAGGGTTAACAGGGTAAACTTTCATATTACTGTTGGCTTACAGAAATAATAATTTGATTACTTTGATTTTCTGCTGTCAGGTTACTGTACAAATTTACATGTAAGTAATTGTTTCAGGAAAAGGGAAATGTTATGTCCTGCAATTGCATAAGACTGACAGCAGGGGGAACCTCCGAGTAGGGAGAGAACAGGA
This sequence comes from Garcialebias charrua, assembly GCA_038048925.1. Classification (NCBI taxonomy): domain Eukaryota; kingdom Metazoa; phylum Chordata; class Actinopteri; order Cyprinodontiformes; family Rivulidae; genus Garcialebias; species Garcialebias charrua. Next base: position 4,537 of record JBBPBX010067345.1, read on the forward strand.
TGTGTGGAGGAGAGAAGAAGAGGTTGGAAGAAGTGAAATAAAGCATGGTGTTATGAAGTCAGCTCCGTCTACAGTACTCTGATTCTACACCTACATATTACACAACAAGGTCCAAGCCACACAGCAGAGAGGAGTTGAAGCAAGCAGAGGAGATCCATGCTGCATGAGGAGCTGAGGTCCCAGCAGCCCCAGAACCAGATGCAGATGAAAGAGCAGCTGATCCAAGCAGCTGCAGCAGTCTGGGAAGGAGCAGTCTGAAGGAGCATCAGGCCTGATGAAGAAACAGCAGACCAGATGCAGGAGAAGCTGAACAGAGGTCTACAGCAGCAGCAGCAGTGAGAGAGATGAAGCCGATGTTGAGAGATGAAGCCGATGTTGAGAGATGAAGTCGTGCTGTGAGAAGCTGGAGCTGATGACCTGCTGTCGTGTTGTGGGAGACTGGAGTGAGACATGCTGTTGTGAGAACCTGGGTGCTGAGGACCGGAGCTGTGAGTGACCTGCTGGACTTGAAGTTTTTTTTTCTTATTAATCGTCCAGAAGCTGGACTGGAGAGGTCCAACATTTTCTTTAGAACTTCTTTCTTTTTGAGGACACAGAGAGCCTAAAATAAACACTTTTTTTGTTACCATCTTCTCTGTGTCTCGTGTCCCTGTATGGCGCCGATATCAGAAAGCAGTGAAAACTGCTAAATCACAATACTTCTCTGATATCATTGCTGCAAACTCTCGCAATCCTCGAGTTCTGTTCTCCACCCTAAACTCTGTTCTCCACCTCACTGAACAATCACCCATGGAAGCCTCGACTGAGCTGTGCGAGAACTTCCAACATTTCTTTTTAGATAAAATCGCAACCACCAGGGCTCTCATTTCTCCTCCATCTCACGATCCATCCATCCCACCTCAATCTGTTGCTGTTTTTGACCATTTTGAACCAGTCTCTCTGTCCTCTCTAGAGCAGGTCATGTGCAGCCTGAAACCATCTGGCTCCCCCTTCGATGTGGTCCCCCCTCGGCTTCTAAAGGAGGTTTTTCACACTCTAGGTCCCTCCATTCTCTCTATTGTTAATAGCAGTCTATCCTCGGGTGTGGTGCCAAAATCATTAAAACATGCTGCTGTTCAACCCCTCCTGAAAAAACCAAACCTCGACCCGTCAGTATTATCCAATTTCAGGCCTGTCTCCAGACTCCCATTTGTTTCTAAACTTCTAGAGAAAATAGTTGAGTCCCAACTAAAGTGCTTCCTGGAGGATCACGCTATCCCCGAGCTATTCCAGTCTGGCTTCAAATCCCTCCACAGCACTGAGACTGCCCTACTGAAGGTTTTTAACGACATCTTTCTATCCACAGATACTGGTGACTCTGTGCTGCTTGTCCTATTGGACCTCACATCCGCTTTCGACACCATCGACCATGAGATCCTCATTGCTAGGTTGGAGCAGTGGGTGGGCATCTCAGGATCAGCCCTAAACTGGTTCAGATCCTACCTCTCTGACAGATCCTTTTGTGTTTCCATCAACGATTTTACTTCTGCAGTGGCGGCTCTTAAATGGGGGGTTCCGCAGGGGTCCATCCTGGGTCCTCTCTTGTTCTCCTTATACCTGCTGCCACTCGGTGCTATTTTCCGGAAACACAATATACCCTTCCACTTCTACGCTGATGACTGTCAAATTTACTTCCCCCTAAGACAAAATGGTACAGGCTCTATTCAACCTCTGCTCGACTGCCTGGCTGACATCAGGGACTGGATGGCTTTAAATTTCTTAAGCTTCAACGATAAGAAGTNTGTGTGCACAGCAATGGGACCAAATGATTATGAATGTGACTGCACCCGGACAGGATATCATGGACAAAACTGCACAACGCGTAAGTAAAGAAAAAAGTGCACATATAAAGTGAGCTTCTCGCTGGGACTTGTTCAGTTAAATATTAACAATAATAATAATAATTATCCTTCATCTCTCGTGTTTAATGTTGCAGCTGAATTCCTCACCTGGATAAAGGTTTCCCTGAAGCCATCACCCAATACCGTCCATCACATTCTCACCCACTTCAAGGCTTTCTGGAACATTGTCAACAGCATCTCATTTCTCAGAGATTCCATCATGAGATATGTGCTGACATGTAAGTCTCCTCAAGGCAAAATGCAATTTTTTTGGCATATTAAATCATTTGTTCAACAGTTGTTTGTCTATAATAAAAGATTTATGTTTGTTTCTTCTAGCTCGATCCCACCTGATTGATAGTCCTCCAACTTATAATGCAGACTACGATTATAAAAGCTGGGAAGCCTACTCCAACTTGTCCTACTACACACGTGCCCTTCCGCCTGTGCCACGGGACTGCCCAACCCCTATGGGAGTTGTAGGTGAGTACAGCGTCTTTGGCACAGGAGAACCAGTTATTTTAGATTCTTAAATACTGCATAAAGAACAGTTTGGACCCATTACATCATAGAAATCAGATAAAGTGTTTCTTTTATCCTTGACTGATACGTAAATATTCTCAGTGAACCATGAACCTGCCTCAACAAGCAAAAAATGAAACCGCAACATAATTTGCATAGTCTTGACACAGAGGTTACGTTGTGGACACAAACTGGTTTGATAAAAAATGTTCATGGGCGTTTGTGTTTTTATTTTTGGTTTTCCAGGTAAAAAGGAATTGCCCGACATCAAGGTTTTGGCCGAGAAGCTCCTGGTGAGGAGACGGTTCATTCCAGACCCGCAGGGCACCAGCTTGATGTTTGCTTTCTTCGCGCAACATTTCACGCACCAGTTTTTCAAATCCGACATGAAGAATGGACCTGCTTTTACCGTGTCTCAAGGTCATGGGGTGAGCATAGCAAAACGCCAAAAAGTGGAACCAAGAAAGGACCTGGTAAAAATAAAAGTACTGTAAATGAATACAAGCTGAACAGTGTGGTTCATGTTTTTTTTTTTAGGTGGACCTCAGCCACATCTATGGCGGCAACCTGGAAAAGCAACACAAGCTCAGGCTCTTCAAAGATGGCAAGCTTAAATATCAGGTAGAGAGAAGAAAACTGCATTTCTTACATAAACATTTCAAATGTGCGTCTGCCTAACTTCCTCTTCTCCTGTTGCGCAACTCTACAGATAAGAAACGGAGAAGTGTACCCCCCTTTGGTTAAAGATGTTGGCGTTGAAATGCACTACCCCCCTCATGTCCACGACTCTCAACGCTTTGCTGTTGGCCACGAGGCGTTTGGCCTGGTCCCTGGGCTCATGATGTACGCCACGATCTGGCTCCGTGAACACAACCGGGTTTGCGATGTGCTGAAGGAAGTTCACCCAGACTGGGACGATGAAAGACTCTTCCAAACGTCGCGGCTCGTCCTGATTGGTGAGTGTCAAGAATTCTGCAAAGACAATTTACGAGCACCTCCTGCCATATCGTGGTCAGGCAAGTGAAGAGCGAGGAAATTGTGTTAAATGTGGAAGTTGTGAATAGAGGAAGTAGGTTTTTTTATATTTTGGTAATCAACTACATTGTTGCATTCGGAGAAGCAAGAACAGGCTTTACAGTGTACGTTTGGCATCAGAAAGAGGTTAATAATTGTAACAATGGGGGAAAGAATCGTTTTTGTTCATTTGTTTGTCTTGTTTTGATCCTCACATGTTTTGTGCCTGCATCAAGTTAAATAGATCATTTGTCCTGCAGGTGAGACCATCAAGATTGTGATTGAGGACTACGTGCAGCACCTGAGCGGGTACTACTTCAAACTGAAGTTTGATCCCGAGCTGCTCTTCACCCAGCGCTTCCAGTACCAAAACCGCATCGCGTCCGAGTTTAACACGCTGTACCACTGGCACCCACTGATGCCGGACAGCTTCCAAATTGACGGGAAGGATTACAGCTACAAGGAGTTTGTCTTCAACACCACAGTGATGACCGAGCACGGCATCAGCAGCCTGGTGGACTCGTTTACCAAGCAGATTGCGGGACGGGTAAGAACTGCTAATGTCGTTGCTGCGACACTGTAACACAAGACTTTAGAGCTTCGTGGGCTCACCATTTAATTTTCTTGTACAGGTTGCTGGTGGTCGCAATGTTCCAGGACCCATTCTGTACGTGGCCATCAAGTCCATAGAACACAGCAGACAAATGCGTTACCAGTCTCTTAATGCATACAGGAAGAGGTTCTCCATGAAGCCCTACAGCTCCTTTGAGGACTTGACAGGTGAGACACATCACTTGCAAAACCTTGTAGGTGGAAAAGATGATGCAAGGGGATTTGTGCAGAAGCTATTATCAACACTACCTCACTTCACCAGTTTGTTAATTATTGTTGAACGTGCCAAAAGCTATTGTGCCATACTTCATTATTAAGTAAATAGTTTGAACTTATACTGCTGCAGCTTTAAAGGCCGGGTATTTATTTATATGACTTTAAAAGCCAGATGCTCGTTTTATCTTGATGTAATGTAAGCAAGACTGTCATCACAAAGAGCAGGATGTGAACACATGCGATGCTTTCTGCTTCCTTAAAGGGATATTTATCGAGAATTAAAAATTAACTCTTTCCATTAAAACATTTACTTATGCAAGCCGTGGGGGAAGTACAAGGAAGTTGACTGAATAGATGTCAGCTGGTCGAAACAGAAAGTATTTGGGTTAACTTTGTGACTGAGCCAGTGAGACAAGCTAAACTGAATGGCTGACTGAAACTGTTTATGTTTGTTTCAGGAGAGGAAGAAATGGCCGCAGTGCTGGAGGAGATGTATGGGGATGTGGATGCCGTGGAGCTCTACCCTGGCCTGCTGGTGGAGAAACCCCGTCCCAACTCCATCTTCGGCGAGACAATGGTGGAGATGGGTGCTCCTTTCTCCCTCAAGGGCTTAATGGGGAATCCCATTTGCTCCCCTGAGTACTGGAAGCCCAGCACCTTCGGAGGCAGCGTGGGTTTCAACATTGTCAACACGGCCTCCCTGCAGAGGCTCGTCTGCAACAACGTGCAGGGATCCTGCCCAATGGCGTCCTTTTACGTGCCCGACGTTAAAGAGACCGGGTCCACGGTCATCAACTCAAGCACGTCGCACTCGGGCCACAACGACGTCAACCCCACCGTCATTTTAAAAGAAAGGACTTCTGAACTCTAGAAATTAAATGAAAAACCAGTCGATTTTTAAAGTACTGTATTTATTTATTTATTTATGTATTTATATGTTTTTTTTATTTATAAGATAGGAAAAAACAGTTTGAGACTATTTTTACTGTCTGTATTTGTACCGTTTTTAATAATTATTGAGGAAAAAAATCATATATATTTATTAAGAAACTTAAATTATTGTTCTAAAAAAGCTAAGTCTGGTCCTCTGGACACTCAAAAAACAAAACAAAGCAAAAATAACCAGGATGGATTTTGGAACATGGATTTTTTATTTATTTATTTGCTTTTTTGTTGTTGTTGCTTTGTTTTGTTTTGTTTTTTGAGTGTCCAGAGGACCAGACTTAGCTTTTTTAGATTTTTCTACCTGGATTATTGAGCATGCATCAGGGTTAAATTATTGTTCTTTTAATGAACTTTGCCTGATACTTGATGTTTACTTTTTGACTGTCTTAGTTTTATTTTCCACAGCTTAAATCTTACATTTCCAGTTTTTTGTTCGTATAGTTAAAGTTCTTCAGAGAGGACAGCCTTGCAAATCTAAATGTTACAGAGTAACTGCAGCAAAGCATTGTAACAAGGACATTTACAATGACTGATGTTTTTTTATTTATCTGATTTAGCGTACAGTGAACTGCATTCCTATTTCAGTATTGGTTTATTGTTCTTTTTTAGTGTGTGACTACTGATAAAGACATCTTGGATGATAGTAACTCTTTAAGCTGCAGTGTTCTTCTGATGAACTTGTCCTGAAGGAACTGTGCAGTACGATTGTATAAGGATGAAACTTGCTGGCAGATATCTGCTAATTTCCGTAAATTAATCCAGCAAACACTGGCAGGAAATGGAACGTTTCTTAAAAATAAAACTGTTTTCTTTTACACTTTGTGGTTCTATTGTTTTATTTTATCATCTGGCTGTGATCCTTGGATCAGAAAGTTTTCCTGCTTCCTCTCAGTCTTTTTTTTAAATCAAGCATGAACGGTGCTCTCAAATTATTCACTCTTTTCATTTCATCTGGCTGTGATCCTTGGATCAGAAAGTTTTCCTGCTTCCTCTCAGTCTTTTTTTTAAATCAAGCATGAACGGTGCTCTCAAATTATTCACTCTTTTCAGTATTTTTCATGATAAATCGTTTTGTTTGTAGTTTATCAGATCAACCTAAATTCACTGAAATGACCGTTTTTGTTTGAAAAGCATTGAAAGCCTTGAAATTCAAATTATGCACAATCTTGTGCTCAAAACAGGTTTCGTGACTAACTTACAGCTACTACCACATCAAATTTTAGCTCAATATCCATTCAAGTGACCAAGTTGTAGCCATTGTGGCGTTGGCTAATGTCAATAAGCCATGGCTGCCATCTTTAATTAAACCGAGTTCAAAAGTGAATCCGTTGTAGATACAGTGATAATTTCCTCCAAGTTTTATTGAAAATGTGTTTCAAGAGATAACTTGCTTGAAGACACAGTGGCAGGGTCAAAATCATTATCTTCGCCTTTGCATTTGTTTAATGGTAAGAAAGGAAATAGTGACAGCTTATTGTGTTAAAACTCAGTTCTCTTGATGGTCCTTTTTGAATCCACCTGTGTAAAAAACTGTACACTGGACAACATTTCTTCACAGACACACATATAATTACGTGGTTACAGTGCATGTGTTAGATGGTGGTCAATGAGCTGGACTGAACAGATTTTATATGAAGATACTTGCTGGTCAGTGCCACACTCTTGTAATCCTGAGTTTACGGGTTTGAGTCCAGGTTGCGTCAGGAAGGGCATCTGGCGTAAAACAATTCCCAAATCTTTCATGAGAGCTCACTCGCTGTGCAACCCCTGAAGAAGGGAGCGGCTGAAAGAAACTCAGTAATAATTATAAGTAATACCTTTAAATGTCTGCACTGGTTGTCAACACTAACTTCAAAAGTCAGAAGCTTGACGTTAGGGATAATTTGGTTCTTTTTTTTTTTCTTTTTGTTTTCCCAAACACAGTTTAAACTAACCTGAGAACATAAACGTAATTCAACCAATATATATATATATATACATTAATTATGATGCATCTGTACAAGTTTGAAGCAACTTCGATAAATTAAAGAAGCTCTCATTGACATAATTTAATATAAAATGTCTCCTAAAGACAACAATTTGAGGTCAATCTGTTGGGCCTGCAAGATTAAATTACTTTTTTTAAATTTCAAATTAGCCAATCAATAAATCAATAAAATACATATGAGTTTCAACTCCGCAAAAGCAAAAGCAAAACCTTGCATTATTTCAGCCAGCATTTGTCAATCAATGTATGCGAGCCAAACGTGTTTTTGGTTTTTTTGCAAGTGAAGTTTCACTTGTCAACAGTATTTTCCTAACAGAGCACTTTGCTCTCAGACTGCAAGTTTTCTTGTGGTTCCTAGAGTTTCCAAAATCAGAATGGGAGGCAGAGCCTTCAGTTATCAGGCTCCTCGCTTGTGGAAACATCTTCCAACTTCTGTCCGTGAGGCTGACACCTTGTCTACTTTTAAAACTAGGCTCAAGTCTTTCCTTTTTGATCAATCCTATAGTGTCAGCTTGGGTTTCCTGACCCCTTAGTTATGCTGCTATAGGCTTAGACTACTGCAGAACAAATGGACATAATTTCATCAAATGAACAGTTACAAATAAATAGTTTGTATTTGTAATTATTTCTATCTTATGTGTTTATCTTTCCTCTTAGTGAGGGACCTGCTCATCCGCTCGCCTCTGTTCTGGACCTGCCATTCTGTGTTTGTTCCTCCTTCCTGTCCTCTCAAACCCAGCCGGTCGTAGCAGATGGTCGCTCGTCCTGAGCCTGGTTCTGCTGGAGGTTTCTTCCTGTAATGAGTGAGTTCTTCCTTTCCACTGTTGCCTTTGCATTAGCTCAGGATGGGAGACTGTGACGAAATTAAGTTTCAAAACAATCTGATTTCTTCCTCCTTTAGATACACAACTTTACTAATTGGCATTAGTCAAAGTCAAAGTCAACTTTATTGTCAGAACTGCAATATGTACAGGACATACACAGGATTGAAATTGCATTTCTCTCAGTCCCTCGGTGCAACAGTAACCATTTAAACACTAAAACACTAAAACATTTAATAAACATAAGCATAAAATGAAATAATAAAAGTGTAATACTGTCCTGAGTTTTTTGCATAGTAGTATAAAAGTGTAAAAAGTATATCTATAAAATAAAATGAAAGTTCTGGCATTGACATTTGTAATAGAGTGACAAAGCAGCATATGAAGTTTATGTACACAGTATATGTATGAGGTAGTTGATATTGGTATAGAGGTAAAGTGGCATATGCAATAAGGCTAGTAAAAAATATATATATATATATATATATATAT
>JBBPBX010067346.1:0-13166 GCA_038048925.1 Garcialebias charrua
TGTGTCTTCTAATGAAAGTCCTCATGTGTCTTCTAATGAAAGTCCTCGTGTGTCTTCTAATGAAAGTCCTCGTGTGTCTTCTAATGAAAGTCCTCGTGTGTCTTCTAATGAAAGTCCTCGTGTGTCTTCTAATGAAAGTCCTCGTGTGTCTTCTAATGAAAGTCCTCATGTGTCTTCTAATGAAAGTCCTCGTGTGTCTTCTAATGAAAGTCCTCGTGTGTCTTCTAATGAAAGTCCTCATGTGTCTTCTAATGAAAGTCCTCATGTGTCTTATAATGAAAGTCCTCGTGTGTCTTCTAATGAAAGTCCTCGTGTGTCTTCTACTGAAAGTCATCGTGTCTTCTAATGAAAGTCCTCATGTGTCTTCTAATGAAAGTCCTCGTGTGTCTTCTACTGAAAGTACAAGCGTCCCGGAGTTTTAAACGAGTGTCCTTTTTGCAGTTTATCAGAGAATGTTTTTCACGTTTTTATAGATTGTGCACGACTAACAGTTTTTTTAAATCTCTTAATACAGATTTTTAACCTTTTTGACACACTTTTTACCCATTCAGTTTTCATTAATGGTGTATTTTACAGCAGAGCTACTAAAGACAAGTCCCAACTTTTAAATTTTTTAATCGCTGAGGCAAAGATGGCAATTTATTTGTCTCGCAGGGACAGACTGCAGGATGGACCTCACCTTGATGCTGTGTCTCTGTGGAGGTGCAACGTCAAGGCCAGACTGGCCTTGGAGTTTCACTTCCACAGAGACACTGGGGATTTAAAAATGTTTATGAAACTGTGGGGGTTCAAAAACATCTTATGTACCATTTCTGATCAGAAAGAACTAAACTACAACGAGCTTTTAATGTAAACAACTAATTTTAAGCTTGTCCTGATCATGTTTTTAATACTGTGTGAATAAAGTTTTGTTAAAAATCTTCTACTGAAAGTCCTCGTGTGTCTTCTAATGAAAGTCCTCGTGTGTCTTCTACTGAAAGTCCTCGTGTGTCTTCTAATGAAAGTCCTCATGTGTCTTCTAATGAAAGTCCTCATGTGTCTTCTAATGAAAGTCCTCGTGTGTCTTCTAATGAAAGTCCTCGTGTGTCTTCTAATGAAAGTCCTCGTGTGTCTTCTAATGAAAGTCCTCGTGTGTCTTCTAATGAAAGTCCTCGTGTGTCTTCTAATGAAAGTCCTCGTGTGTCTTCTAATGAAAGTCCTCGTGTGTCTTCTAATGAAAGTCCTCGTGTGTCTTCTAATGAAAGTCCTCGTGTGTCTTCTAATGAAAGTCCTCGTGTGTCTTCTAATGAAAGTCCTCGTGTGTCTTCTAATGAAAGTCCTCGTGTGTCTTCTAATGAAAGTCCTCGTGTGTCTTCTAATGAAAGTCCTCGTGTGTCTTCTAATGAAAGTCCTCGTGTGTCTTCTAATGAAAGTCCTCGTGTGTCTTCTAATGAAAGTCCTCGTGTGTCTTCTAATGAAAGTCCTCGTGTGTCTTCTAATGAAAGTCCTCATGTGTCTTCTAATGAAAGTCCTCGTGTGTCTTCTAATGAAAGTCCTCGTGTGTCTTCTTTTTTTTTCCATTTATAGATGGCCTCCCTTCTCACCTTATAGCCATCCTCTCACTCCAATATGTATTTTTTTAGAGAGAAAGAAAAGATAAAGTAAGACAACAAAACAACAATTATCCACAAAAAGAGCACAAGGCAAACACACCCAACCTCCGTCCACAATCCTGCAAAGCACATGACAGAACACAGCAACGAAACATACAGACTAATAATATTCATGACCTTGCAGTAGATTTCTATAAATACACATACCCATACCTACAAATATATATACAGTATACATACATATACATTTATATTCATTCATATACCCATCTACATATCTGCATATATCTACATATACATCCCTGCATCCATTTGTGTGTGGTTGTGAGCATGCATAAGTGAATAAGGTTCCTCCAATAGAACATTTAGTAGCGACTGTGAAGCATCAGAGATCCGTCCCCCCAAAGCCCGAGGCAGACGAAGGAGCGATCAAAGCCCAAGACCCCAGGAAGGACCCCGAGCCCAGAGTCCCCAGGGCCACCCGAACAGGACGAGCCACTCGCCCACTCCCCAGATCCGACCAAGGGGAAGAACCGGACGAACCCCACCAGCGACCACACACAATGACCCCCCGGGGTCAACCGCGACAAATTCACAGGCCCCCGCCGGAGCCCGCTGCACCGACGTAGCCCCAGGGCCGGTCACCGAGGCCCGGGCACCGGGGACGCCCAGGCCCAGACCCGACAGGACCAGAGGACACGAGCCCCACCAGGCAGCCACCAGGCCGAGCCGACAAACGCCCAAGCGCCCAACCCCAGATATTGAGGGCCCCAAGCACGCCCGCAGGCGAAGGAACACCCACCAGGGGGCCACGTGGCAGGAGCGCGACACTAAGTAGCCTCAGAAGTATCAGAGAGGGGGCAGTCCAAGTCCCAGCCTGACACTTAAACATTCATACACAGACACACTCATTCAGACCCACCCTCATCTTCACCCTCACTCACAGGAAGACAAACAATAACGACACGTTATAATTGTGTTATAAAGCAAGTGTAAAGCAGTATTATTTAACAAATCCCGTACTCCATATACAATACTGCAATTGATTTAGATATTTTATTTTTAACAACGGATATATGCTGTTTCCAAGATAATCTGTCATTAATAATTACACCCAGAAACCTAATCTCATTCACTCTACATATCTTAATACCATCAATTTCAAAAGAAAAATCCAAAGTTTTTTTTTTTTTTACTAAATATCATAAAATTGGTTTTCTCAATATTCAATGATAACTTATTTCGTTTAAACCAAATTTGTATCTTTTGGAACTCATTTTTTACCATCACAAACATCTTTTCCAAGTCTTCACCCAAACAAAAGAAAGTGGTGTCATCAGCAAATAAAACACATTTGAGGATATCAGACACTTCAATTAAATCATTCATATATAAAATAAACAACTTTGGTCCAAGGACTGAACCTTGTGGTACTCCACATGAAGTTCTTAGTAACTTAGAGCGTACATTATCCATCTGAACAAATTGTTTTCTATCTCTCAGATAACTACTGATCCACTGCAATGCAGGTCCTCTGATACCATATTGATTTAATTTAGCAATTAATATGGTGTGATCAATAGTATCAAAAGCCTTCTTTAAATCCACAAATAAACGTATACAATGTTTTTTTCATCAACTGCTGTTGTAACTTGTTCCATCAATTCCATCAAAGCCAAGGATGTAGAATTATTTGATCTGAAACCATATTGACTATTGCTCAAAATATTTTGTTTGTCAAGGAATCTATCTAGTCTATTCACAAACAATCTTTCGAGAATTTTTGAAAATTGTGGCAAAAGAGATACAGTATAGGTCTATAATTACTATATACACACTTATCACCATTTTTAAATAGAGGAATTACTTTAGCAATTTTCATTCTGTCAGGAAAAATGCATTTAAAAATGACAAATGACAAATGTATGTAAATGGCACAATGACACGACTTATTATTTCCTTTACTACCACCATATCCAAATCTTCACAATCCTTTGATCTTTTATATTATTTACTATTTTCATAATTTCTTCTTCATTTGTTCCATCCAAAAACATACTGTTAACACAACCCATTTTTATATTACTAACATTAATATATACTTTAGGAATCATTGCTGCAAGACTAGACCCAACATTTACAAAATAATCATTAAATCCAGTTTTATGCATCTTTCAGCTTCTTTCAGCTGTTTTATGCTTCTTTCAGGTTCTTTCTAACAACATTTGAGCTTCTTCTAACTTCTTTCTGCTAATTTTGGCTTGGTATGCTCCTGTCAGCTTATTTCTGCAAGTTTCAGCTTTTTCTACTATTTCACCTACGGTACTATTTAGCTGTTTTAGGCTAATTTAAACTTTTTCAGATAATTCCACAAATGTTGCACATATTTTAAATGTTTTCAGCCTCATCAGCAAACATGTATTCTCTCCACTTCCTTCTGGTCATTTAAGCTTCTTTCTGCCTTTTCAGCTACTTTTCAGTTGTTTTTTGCTAATCTAAGCTTTTGTTCCAGATAATTTTCACTTTTTTGTGCTGATTTCTGTTTCTTTCAGCTTAATTAACTTATTTCTGCTAATTTCAGCTTGTTTTGCTCCTTTCAGCTTTTTTCTGCAATTCCAGTTCCCTTTCAGTCATGTTCTCTCTGTGCAACATATGCTATGAGAATTACGCCCCGCGCGATTACCTGAAGGAATGCAATCACGCCTTTACGGCTAGGGCATCAGCGTTGCGCCAGAGGCTTCGCCCTCTGGGTATTTAAGCCGCTGACGCCCATCCATCTTTCTCTTTTTTGCCCTTCACCTCGCTTAAACCTGAACTACCTCTCTTTGCGGGACTTCTCTGTTGCTTCATCGCTCAACCAGAGGTGAGCTTGCTCCCTACACAGAGCGTACAGAGAATTATTCCTGCGTACTGCTGGACTAGCGAAAGCTAGTCCGGCACATTTTATCTTTACCCATTTTATCTTTACCCATTTTATCTTTACCCATTTTATCTTTGCGTATCTTTACGCACATTTTATCTTTACCCTAAAGTTTTTCGTTCTCCTCTCTCCACAGACTGCTTCGCTCGACGGCGCTAACTGCGCCACAACCGCTACCCCCGCTAACTCGTAGCGGGCTAGCCAGCGAAAGCGACGCAATGGAGGAGACGTCTCAAATTAAAAGAAAACGGATTCTGGAAGGACTCGCTCGCCTTATCTCGGACATGCCTCCAGAGAAAGGAAACCGAAAGACAAGACTTCCAAGGAAAACCAGTAGGACAGCAAGCCCAACATCGCGCGCTTGTCCTAGTGGATGCGGTTTCTCCCTCGTAGCGACGGACACCCACGAGGCCTGTCCCGTCTGCTTGGGAATGTTACACGCAAAAACGGTGCTGGATGCGCCCGACTTTTGCCCACACTTCAGCCAGATGCTGGAGACAGTGCTGCGGCACCGGGTTGACCTCGTCGCCAAGGCCATGGGCGCCCCAGCGGTGCCAGCGGATCCAGACACCACCGAGCCCCTCACTCCGCCTCGTCAACAGGTCACGAGGCTGGCAGGAAACTATTCTTACTCAAAGCAGCAGGCCGCCACGAGGCAAAGGATGCCCATGTTCCCGGACTTCCTCACAGAATTGACTCGCACCTGGCCTCAGCCCAGAACTCCCATGCTCTTACCACTCTCGCAGTTCCTCGACATGGACGGGATGGATGAGGTGGGAATAGCCAACGTGCCTCAAATTGAGGACACACTGGCGTCTCACCTGGCTCCCAAGTCATCCAGGACAAAACCAACTCTTCCCATCAAAGCTTGTCGAGCTTCAGCTTCTCTGCTCGAGAAATGCTACAGAGCTCAGGGACTTGCGGCGCGCGCCATGAACGCGTCCGCGTTGATGCAGGCTTACCTGGCTGAAAAACTACAACAGCTCCAGGTGACAACGGACAAGCAAGCTGCCGCTGACTTGCTAGATGAAGCCCACAGGGCAACAGACTTCGTGCTCCGCATGATGGGAACAGCCGCTGTTGCTCAAGGCAGAGGCATGGCGGAAGTGGTCATCGCGATACGCCATCTGTGGATGACTTTAACTGATCTCCCCGAGGGACAAAAGGTGCCTTTTCTCCACCACTCGATAGAACCGACGGGATTGTTTGGGAAAGCTTTGGATCGAATTCAGACCAAGCTGGACCAGAGGCGCAAACAGGCTGAAGCTCTCTGGGTGGGCATTCCCAGGAGAAGCTTCCCCCCCCCCCCAGGGAGTCTGCTGGGGGCAGACCTACATAGCCTCGACACCGCATGCCCCACCGCAAAAGCGGCCGGCGTACGAGGATGAGCACGGCAGGGCCCACCTCGAACCGAACATGCATGGAGCAAAAACATGTTTGTCCTCCGCCAGGCGGTCAGACACAGGGCCTCCTCGGCGAACCGGGACACCAGACAAAAGCGTGCCTGATGAACCAGGTTCACGTCTTGACTTTACACGATCACCCGCCCACGTGGTATGGGAAATTATCTCTTCATGTCCAGACTTTATTTGTAGCACGGTACAAAAAGCTGGTAACTCTGTTGCATGCACAAATCATGTTTTTCCTGCTGTGAGTGACATAAAGTCATATATGTTGTTACACACAAGCACGAATAAAGCTCAAAAAACAGCCCCTCTCTGTTTTATTGACCCCCCCCCAAAAAAAACCCAACAAACACAAATAACTTCAGCAGAACAGGTCCCTCTGGCCTGCCAGCCGTCATAAAGGGAAGGAGTTGTCTACCCCTCTCCCTCATGGCTCACGGGGTGTTAGCCTAATCAATGAGCCTCGGCAGGGTGCCTCTGCTCAGTCTGTAACGGACAGGCACAGAGGCATCTGCAAGCAGGCCCCTTACCCCTCATGGAGACAGGTGAGGGAGGTCATGTGCGCCAGTCCCCGCTCCATTGTGAACGACGGGGCGGTCAATACACTAACCAAGCAAACACGTGACATGTCCGTGCCTCAGGGATGCGCGCCGACAGAATCTAACGACGGGGGGGCCACGACAGAAGCCCACAGGCAACCACAAGCTTCGCACGTTCACAAAGGTAATTGTGATCAAACTGTTGTGTGTGTAAACAAATCAGAGCTGAATCAGATTCCTCTTCCTGTTATTCGAAGGGAACTGGGCTCTCTATCACCAAACAATTTAAAGTCTGCCAAGCACAAAGAATCATCTCCACGTTCTCACGTTTCAGTTGTCTCCTTATCATTAATGGGCGACACGCAATGTCCAAGCAGTGATCTGGTAGCACGTGACCTTTCTCACCGTACTGGTTCAGCCCTGCTCTTAAACAATATCCCCCCAACGGGTGAAACACAGACCCGGGCGGTTTGTCTGGCTCCAAAGCTCTGTTAAGGCCATGGACCAGTAAACTAGACCCATCCAGGAAATGGGTTGGGGTCAGGAGATCTGCTCGTTCACAAAACTCGCAGCTTCTCAGTCCCATGACCCCAGACAAGGAGAGGAGAAAAAAACAGACATTCTGCTCCACTTCTGTCTAATAAGGACGACAGGTTGCATCTGCCCTCGATCACTCTCGATCAGAGCAGCCTGGTAGCACATCGACAAAAAGGCCTTCTCCCCAACTTGGTTGACCCCCAGGGGATAACAGTATCCAGGGCCCTTGAAAGGGAACTGGACACACTAACTGCTCTTCTTCAGGGTCAAACTATGTCACCAGAAGGAGAAGTCTCACCACTTAGGCTGGGAGCTGTTAAAAATTTCAGCTTGTTGGCAGAAAAGAACAAGCTGATGGCATCAGGCCTGCTGGAAAATGTGGTAAAAACCGTCCAAAATGCCCGTGCTATGTCAACACAGTCTCTCTACGCACAGAAATGGCATATTTTTGAAGCTTGGTGCACAGAAAGAAATATTATTTCTTACTCATGCGACCTGGCTCAGCTCATGACTTTCCTTCAGGACTTACTGGAAAAAGTTTGTTCTTTCTCAATGATTAAAGTGTTCCTATCAGCTATTTCAGTTTGTCACGAAGGCTGGGGACATAGGACACCTGGTGTGCATCCAATCATAATAAGATTTATGAAAGGAGTGCTAAGAATGAAACCACCCAGCAGGATCCTGACCCCTGGTTGGGATCTTAGCCTGATCTTGGGGGCTCTCTGTGACCTCCCATTTGAGCCACAGAGCGAGGTTAAGATAGATTTATTATCTTATAGAACTGCTCTACTCTTGGCCCTTTGCTCGGCGAAACGCGTGGGTGACCTCCAGGCATTGTCTGTACATCCAATGTGTACCAGATTCGCCCCTGACGGGTCAAATGTCACCCTAAGGCCTAATCCCGCATACATCCCCAAGGTCTTGACTTTAAACCATAGGAGTCTGGACTTTGATCTCTTCTCCTTCCCACCTGCTCCTGTCCTCACTCAGGAACAGGAGAGGCTGAAGGCTCTCTGCCCCGTGAGGGCTTTACGCATTTACATGCAGAGAACAGCCGAATGGAGAAAAACAAATCAACTGTTCGTGTGCTTTGCAGCACCTGCTACCGGGAGAGCCCTATCAAAAGAACACCTCTCACATTGGGTGACTGAGGCCATTAAAAGGGCGTACAATAGCAAAGGTCAACAGGTGCCCTCTGGAGTGCATGCTCACTTCACTTGGGGCCATAGGCGTAGATCCTGGGGGGGTCGGGGGGGTCCGGACCCCCCCAACCTTGGGGAAATATAGATCTGTCCCCCCCCCAATAATTCAATAAAGGAAACCGTGTCTTTAAGCGATATCAATATAAAAAGGCAAAAAAAGAGAGAAATCTGCCATTATTCTAAGAAAAAAAAGGAAAATTTGCGCCCCCACCTTCTCTGTTGGCAAATGGTTTAGTCCAATGTTTACAAGGAACAACAAGAGCACCGGAGTCACAGGCTCGCGGAGCCGCTGGGTGGGAGTGAGCTGCAGCACAAACTATTAACTTCCAGTAAGTAGCTACTTAAAACATTGGTGACAGTGACTGGGAGGAAAAGGTCTTTTACAGTGTTGAAAGACAAGTGTGTCTGTGTCTCATTAGTGGCTTTAGCAACAGCAAAACGCAACAAGGAGTGACACTTCATCAGCTAACACGCTAGCTTCAATGCTAACTAGCTCCCTGGTGGCTCACAACAGACAGAAGAATGTCAGCACAGCTTTGAGCAGGATGGATTCACATTCATCATATTTTCAGGTGTGGAGCTCTTGAAAGAAGTAATGATAAAATATGTGAAAGATAATTAATAAAAAGAGTAGAGAAGATGTGATGATTAGTTTAAATGATTTTATATGTGTAGCACTTTGTTGCAGCTGTAGTTGTTTAAAGGGCATTATAAATAAATTATTATTGTAAAAAATGCTGAGGATCAATACTTATGTCACATGATTAATTAAAAAATGTCACTGTTTATTATATTACATTATTGATATTTTGTATCTGCAACTGGAAGATTTTATTCTTAATAGGTTCTTAAAAATGCTAGATTTGTTAATAGTAAAAGGCATATTTTGAATGAATGTTACAAACGTGTTCATTTCTACAAAACATCCATCCATTCATCCATCCATCCATTTTCTTCCGCTTATCCGGGGTCGGGTCGCGGGGGTAGCAGCCTAAGTAGGGAGGCCCAGACTTCCCTCTCCCCAGCCACTTGAAGCAGCTCCTCTGGGGGAATCCCAAGGCGTTCCCAGGCCAGCCGAGAAACATAGTCCCTCCAGCGTGTCCTGGGTCTTCCTCTGGGTCTCCTCCCGGTGGGACATGCCCGGAACACCTCACCAGGGAGGCGTCCAGGAGGCATCCTAACCAGATGCCCGAGCCACCTCAACTGGCTCCTCTCGATGTGGAGAAGCAGCGGCTCTACTCCGAGTCCCTCCCGGATGACTGAGCTTCTCACCCTATCTCTAAGGGAGAGTCCAGACACCCTGCGGAGAAAACTCATTTCAGCCGCTTGTATCCGAGATCTCGTTCTTTCGGTCACAACCCAAAGCTCATGACCATAGATGAGGGTGGGAACGTAGATCGATCGGTAAATTCTACAAAACAGTTAATAAAATATTTATAAAATACAATGAATTTCAAATGTTACAGATTGAGTTTAACATAAAAGAAATAGTGTTTTATGTTTAAATATCAGTTAATAAGTAATCCATTATGCCCCCTTGTTTAGGACTGGAGCCAATCTCAGCTGCTTTTGTGTGAAGGCAGGGACACCCAAGACAAGTCTCCAGTCCATCACAGAGACAGACAAAGAGACAAACAACCATCCACACTCCCAGTCAAAGCTAAGAACAATTTACATTTGCACAGAAGAGCCAAAAAATTATTCAAACTGAGGACTCAAGTTCTTGATTGAGAGTTCTAATCACTACTGGTAATTATCAATAATAATTGATCATATTTACCAAGCTAAATCATTGTGTGGAGTCTTTAATAATACAGACCAGATCAGATGTGATCAGGCAGTCATATATTCACATGTATGTAAATGTATTATTATTAATACTATAATTAAAGTTGAACCATGCAAATTTGTTTGGAACGAACAAGTGGACCTTTGTGCCTCTTGGTCCCACTGAAGTAGCTCTCAGTCTCAAAAAGTTTGGTGACCCCTGCATTAAAGTATTTCTTCTCCTTGAAAACTGTTTTCTTTTTAAGCTTTAAGATTTTGGGAAGGTGTTGTACCAGATTAGCAGTGACACTGACCACAGCAATCTATGAATACAAGCCAAACAGAAATTTAAACAATATTTAGAGGGGACTTATTTTGCAAAATTCTCATTTTGCCACGTCATTTTGACAAGTGGCAAAGATTGAACACATTAATTTTTTTATAAGAGTAATGAGTGTCACTATTGTACTGATTAATAGTAGTAGTAAGACTACTAAACACATGCCATTTAAATCAATATTATTGCTGATTATTCTGCATAGTACAGCAAACCCCCTAGTTACGACTCCATCGACCTACAAACAACGGGACCTACGAACGTATCATATTTAATAAAAATATGAAATTACTGTATTAAAAAAAAAAATATATATATTTTTTTTTTGTGTGTTTAAATGTTCTTAATTTCATGTGTACATCACTTTGTTGCAGATGTGGTTGTTTTAAAGGCTTTATAAATAATAATTATGATAAAAATGATCATTTCTGATCATTTTTGAGCAATCTTGGGCAGCAGGAAGTAGGTCTTCAGTTTACACGGTCACAAATTAATGTAGAACACCGGACGCCATTTTAGGTTCAGTCACGGGGGTCTCCGGTCACAAATTAATGTAGAACACCGGACGCCATTTTAGGTTAGCTGCCGGGAGCCGGCCTTTGAACACTGGTGACCAGGATGGCCTCATATGGATTAATTACTAGCTGGAAACGTCTCTGTGAACTTTGTGGATGTCTCAGGCAGCAGCGGATTTATCGCCGATCGTGCCAGGCCGCCGCGCGAACACCTCCGGCCTGGCTAGCTCCAGAAGCTAACACGGGAGCCGGCCTTTGAACACTGGTGACCAGGATGGCTTCATATGGATTAATTACTAGCTGGAATCGCTCTGTGAGCTCTGTGGACGTCTCAGGCTGGAGCAGCAGCTGCAGATTGATCGCCGATCGCGCCGCCGCTCCAACACCAGCCCATGGCCTGGCTAGCAGAAGCTAACACAGGCCTTGAGCAGCTGCCGTGGTTAGCTTGCCGGCCGCCGCGCTGCTCGGCCCGACAACAATCAACGCATGGCAACCTAAGATGTCGGCTTTGACCATCTCAAAGTAAGAAAATATATTTTTATTTATTCTGTAAATGTGAATAGCAATGTTTAACATTACAGTACACTACTGTACATGCTTAAATGTGTGCGCGCGCTCCGTTAGCGGTATTTCCGTTAGCGGTATTTCACCCCCTAGCTACGGCAGAATCGAGCTGCGAACCGTTCTTATCTCCCTAACTCGTTCGTAAATCGGGGGTTACCTGTATATGCATGCAGTTTGGATGAACTTCCCTCTGTACATTTTGCATTACATTTCACTGTAACTTTGCCGAACCCCCCCAAAATTGCTCTTAAAAAATTTCCCAGTTCATGGTCCCCCCCAATAATGAGATGAAATCTACGCCCTTGGGCTTGGCCACCTCCTGGTCATTGTTCAAGGGCGTACCTGTTGCAGACATTTGTGCTGCGGTGAACTGGAGCTCAATAAACACTTTTAAAAAGCATTACAGTTTGGATGTTACTGCGTGTGATGTCACTCAGGCTGTCCTTTCTAACACACAGTAGAAAGTAGCCTTGAGATGCCTGCTGGTCAAGGGCAGACGTTCACACTAGCATGCATTTTACTGAGCATTTCAAGGGCGTGAATGAATTACGTTCCCATAGCATATGTTGCACCGAGAGAACATGACTGAAAGGGAACTGAAAGTTATGCACCATAACTCATGTTCCCTGAAGGAAGGGAACAAGGTGCAACATATCTGGCCCTTTTCAATGCTGAAAGCTCGGTGAAGTGCAATTTTGGAGAAAGATGGATGGGCGTCAGCGGCTTAAATACCCAGAGGGCGGGGCCTCTGACGCAACGCTGACGCCCTAGCCGTAAAGGCGTGATTGTATTCCTTCAGGTAATCGCGCGGGGGCGCAATTCCCATAGCAAGTATGTTGCACCTCGTTCCCTTCCTTCAGGGAACATGAGTTATGGTGCATAACTTTCAGTTACTCTTTAGCTATTTTTATGCAAATATTATCCTTTTCAGCTAATTCCACATTTTTTGGGCTCATTTCAGCTCTTTCCTCTTCCTTCTTGCAGGTTAAGCTTCTTTCTACCCTTTTGGCTACATTTTAAATGCTTTTTAAAGCTAATTTTCGCTTCTTCTTTTTTTGTTGCTGATTTCCTAATTTTTGTGCTAATTTCTGCTTACTCAAATCTAATTCAGCATGTATGTGTTCTTTTTGCTTTCTTCTGCTAACTTAAGCTTGTTTTTCCATTTCAGCTACATTTCAGCATGTTTTTAGCTACCAGTAATTTCAGCTGTTTTTAGCTACCAGTAATTTCAGCTGTTTTTCAGCAATAAGCGTTTACACTGCATTTTTGCAGGAGTTGCAATTTCTCTAGTTAATATTTGAGCCGTGACCGGACGACCTGGAGAGTGTCTCTGAAGGTCTGGCACTCCCTCCTGGACCTGTTGCCTCCAGGACCCACCTGTGGATGGACGCATGACGTTGAACAGGAAGAGAAGAAATAACCCGCTGAGATGCCTTCAGAACAAATGTACATTTTCATGATGGAATAATTGGGTCAACACGTCCTCAGAACCAGAACCAGCTACAGCAGAACTTCCAGAACGTTCTCTTCTGAACTCACGTGTCTGTATTGTGGAACGTGTTGCAGGTTCATGAAGTGTAAAAACGTTCCAGCACTCTGTAAAGTGCGGCCTCCACTCTCGACAACCAGACCTGACGGTTAGATTTCCCTGGTGGCACCGAGTCCACGGGCTCGGCCCGGAGTTCCTCCAATCCTCCATGCATGTCTGACTACGTTAGTTTAACAATCAGGGAGTCGAGGATCGAGCTGCTGCACTCGCATGACGAATGGACTCTATCTGCTCGTCT
>JBBPBX010067349.1:9416-19426 GCA_038048925.1 Garcialebias charrua
ATATACAGTACATATATATATATATATATGTACATATATATATATAAATTAAAATATGTCACGTTCTTTAACCACAGGGCCTCAAAGTGAACTAACAGTGTTGTTGTTGTTTAGGTGAGGGTAAACAAGGTCCTCCAGGCCGCCGAGGACCTCCTGGAGAGCCAGGTAACCAAACAATCCTGCTTCAAAGACAGATATAAATGAACGTATCGTCAGCATATAGAGTGATTGAGGCACAGTCAGGATTTATTGTTTTGTATTTCATAAATTATTTTTTTTAAATATTGTGCCTGTGCAGGTGTTGGTGATCCTGGACCTCCAGGAAAGAAAGGAGAACCTGGCAGCTTTGTGCCCACATCAGGTTAATTTCAGCTTAACCACCAGACCAAACTTAAAATGTCCCGAAAAATCTTCCACCTTAGATCTGTTTTTCACAAATGCACCTCACAAATTTCCTGGTATAGGTGTATTTGCTAACGTTTTGAGTGATCATTCCGTAATAGCAGCTCTTAGATCTACTAAACTTCCACCTGCTAAGCCCAGAATAATCCAAAAAAGGGATTTGAAACGTTTCTGTGAACAGTCATTCCTTTGGGATCTATCCCACTTTGATTGGCAACATATCCTACAAATCAATGACGTGAACACCGCTTGGAACTATTTTCATGGTAGTTTCATTTACTTTGTAAACAAACACGCTCCTTTCCGGCAGTTCAGGATAAAGGGCCGTGACAGCCCCTGGTTTACTCCTGAACTAGCTGATCTCCTGCACTGGAGAGATCATCTTTGGGCAGCAGCAAGAAAATCACACTCAGACACTGATTGGTTGAAATTTCGGCAGCTAAGGAATAAATGCACAACTGCCATTAAAGCTGCAAAACGTAACTACTTCTTATCTCAGACCTCCAAAAATCTAAACGATCCTAAAAAATTCTGGAAAACCATTAAATCTCTCTCAGGCACCCCCCAATCATCTGACCTCCCATCACAATTTCTTGTTGACTCTGTTCCTGTGTCAAATAAGCACGAGATCCTGAACTGTTTCAATAAACATTTTGTTGCTTCTAGTTCTTTATTTGATACAGTTACAAACGGAAAATCGGCCACTTTATCTAATAATCAAACTTCAACAAATCAAATCCCTCCTACAAGCCAACCATCTGTTAATCACACCTTCTCTTTTTCTCCATTCTCAGTCAGTGAGGTAAATAAACTGTTAAATGATCTTGATCCTAAAAAATCTGCAGGTCCAGATGAACTTCCACCTTATTTCTTAAGGCTGGCTGCTCATATCATCACAGTCCCTGTGACCCACATCTTTAATCTATCCATAAGCCAAAACACCATTCCGGATGCTTGGAAAACAGCCTTTGTTCTTCCTTTGCTGAAGGGAGGTGACCCCACCTCACTGAACAATTATCGACCGATCTCTAAACTCTGCATCTTAGCCAAGGTTCAAGAAAAACTGATAAACTCTCAGATCAAAAATTATCTGGACTCATTTAACATCTTACCTCTCCATCAATCTGGTTTCAGGAAAAAACACAGCACAACAACTGCTTCTCTGAAGGTTCTGAATGATGTTGTTGAAGCATTGGATGCTAAGGACTATTGTGCTGCACTTTTCTTAGACCTGTCCAAAGCTTTTGACACTGTGGATCATAACATCCTGTGTCATAAGCTCTTAGAAATCGGTTTCTCTGATCACACCATCGGTTGGTTTTCTAACTATCTTTCCAATCGGAGGCAATGTGTTCAACATAACGGTACTTCTTCCAGCTATTTAACAGTTAAAAATGGTGTACCACAAGGCTCAGTTTTAGGACCAACTCTCTTTACAATCTACATAGCTAATGTAGGTCACTGCATCCCTGATGCATCCTTACATTTCTATGCTGATGATACAGTTGTTTATTGCCGAGCTAAAACAGTAGCTAAGGCTTTCCAGTTACTACAATCCGCTTTTGACATCATCCAGTCAGATTTGTTCCGTCTCAAACTTGTCCTAAATGCTGATAAAACAAAAGGGATGTTTTTTTCAAATAGGAAGGCGGTTCCAGCAGATCCTCCTCTGATTTTTTCTTCAAATGGTGTCCCTATTGAGTTTGTTGATTCCTATAAATATCTGGGTATCCTGATCGATTCACATCTCTCTTTTAAACTCCACGTGGAAAACCTAGTGAAGAAATTGAAAGTTAAACTGGGTTTCTTTTTCAGAAACAGATCATGTCTATCACTGAATGTCAGGAAACGCCTTGTGTCTGTGACTTTCCTTCCCTCCATTGATTACGGTGACATTCTCTACATGAATGCTCCTAAAAGCACCCTGCAGATGTTGGATGTGGTCTATCATGGTGCACTAAGATTCATAACTGGTTGTGATTATCGTACCCACCACTGCACCCTGTATTCACTGGTTAACTGGACATCATTAACCTCACGCAGACTCTTCCACTGGTACATTTTCATCTTTAAATCACTTCTTGGTCTGCTGCCCTCATACATCTCCTCCTACATGTCTTTGCGTGAGTGCAGCTACAGTGTGCGCTCTCAGGACATGATTACCTGCAGTGTTCCGTCAGTGAGGACTGAACTTGGAAAAAGGGCCTTCTCCTACTCTGCTCCTGCTTCATGGAATATCTTACAAAAAGATCTGAAGCTCTCGGCCCTGACCTCCCTAAATGGTTTTCAGAATCTGTTGGAATCCTGGCAAAAACCAATGCAGATTTGTTCCTGTCTTTGATTTTATACGTCTACCTTATAATGTTTTGCTAGTTTTTTGATACTTTGTTAAAAAAAAAAAAAAAAAATCTTTTGTTTTTTTCTCTCTTTTTGTTTTCTATTGTTTATTGTTTGTTTGTTTATTGTTTAATGAAATTCTATCACTGCTGTTCATTGTTCTTTAGTTTTAGCAGGTCGCTTTCGTAAATGAGCCCATGAGGTTCAAAAGATTTACCTGACTAAATAAAGGTTGAATGAATGAATTATTTTATTAACAGTTTGCACATCATGTTTAACTTCTTCTGTTGTTGGATGAACTTTTGATTCATGTTTTCTATCAGAAACCTTCTTTGCTGGACCACCAGGACCTCCAGGACGTCCAGGCCCACAGGGCCCACCAGGTAGGTTCAATTCTTGCTTTAGAAAGAGTTTGTGTTGCAGAATTTACAAAACATATGATATTAGCACACACAGCGCTTAACAGAGTAGTTCCTGGTTCTCAAAGGTTTTATTTATTTTTAGGTGATGAAGGTCCACAAGGCTTCCAAGGTGAGAAAATGCGTTCATAAAATAAAAAAATGTTGGAGTTTTACGTCCTTATGTAACGAGTTTGAATTCTTAGGTGACCCAGGACAACCTGGTCTTCCAGGAAGTCCAGGAGAACCAGGTGTCGGTAAGAAAACACAGTCTAGAATAATAAAATATATTTAGGTTTTGATTTCTGATCAATGGTTTTCATCGTCAGGTTTTCCAGGACCTCCAGGTCCAGAAGGCCCACAAGGACCTAAAGGTAATTCATCCCCAAACCCTGATTTTAAAATACATTGGATATTATTTATTGTAAGTTTTAAAAATCCAGGAAAAATAAGTTTGTTTCATACTTTTGTCATGTTTGTCTTCCAGGTGATCCAGGCGACCCTGGAGTCCTGGAATCTGATCCTGGTAAAAAAATAAATAAAAAAAATTGGATGTCATTGATATTAAGGAGGTTGTTGCAGAATGCTGTGAGAAATTAAACATGACTTGAAGGGAAACTTGCGTTTACATGTTGAGCTGCTCAGAAGCTGTAAAACATCTGGATGTGTGAAGACAGAAACAATCAAATGTGAAGTCTTCTTCACCTTCGTCTTCATGTAGCCAAGAAGGACCGTGCGTCTTCCTACAAGAAAATTATATTTAAACCCAGAGACATTTGATGTTAGTGATATTCAGAGACATTTCTTTTTTAGAAAGATTTAAATCCAAATACTGTAACAGCATCTTTGAGATTGTTGGTGTGGCGACACCTTGTGGTCATTACAGGAACTGCAGCTTGAAGCTGTTTTTCCACCGTCTGGTTTTTTTTTTTATTATTTTTATTTTTTTGCTGCTTGTTTGAATAATTTCTCAACTCCTCCATGAAGGATAGTTTCTATAAAACCATTTATGTTTCAGGTAGCTCATTTACACCTGGCCCACCAGGCCCTCCTGGTCCACCTGGACCACCTGGAACTGAATCAGTCAATGTGGGCCAGTACATAGCAGACTACCTTCAGAGTGAGTCCTTCAGAGTTTATAAATTCTGATACAAAGATTAAACAAAAAGCTAAAACTGGTGATCCAATTTGAATCTCAGGTGACGGCATCAGACAGTACCTAGCTGGACCTCCTGGGCCTCCAGGACCTCCAGGGGAACCAGGCTCCTCCGGTCCTTCAGAAGACGGGCTCGTGGATGCTGTTGCCAGCCGAGTCATCGCCTACATTCAGAGTTGGACCCGTTCCATTGTTTTGTTTTAGCTTCTGTTGCACAGAAGGCCTGTTTGTTTGAAAACTGCAACTTTTTGTTCTTTTAGGTTCAGGTCCTGGAGCCCCTGGTCCTCCTGGTCCACCTGGATCTGCCTCTGTTAATGACATCATCAGTCTGTTACAGCGTGAGTCTCATTTAAAGGAAGACAAACCTTCAGTTTTTATACTAAAGCCTTCATATTCAGATACAACTAGAGAAACTGCATTTCCTGCAAAAATGCAGTGTGTATGCTTATTGCGGAAAAACAGCTAAAATTAGCAACAACAACAACAACAAAAAATGCTGAAATTAAAGAACAAGCCTAAATTAGCAGAAGAAAACGGAAAGAACACATATTTGCTGAATTAGATTTAAATACGTAGAAATTAGTATAAAAAGAAGGAAATCAGCTAAAACAAGCTAAAATTCGCACAAAAACATAAAAAATGTAGCTGAAAAGGCAGAAAGAAGCTTATATGAGAAGGAAGTGGAAAGAGCTGAAATGAGCTGAAATATGTGGAATTATCTGAAAAAGCTAAAATTGGCATAAAACAGCTAAATAGTACTTTGTAGCTAAAATAGAAGAACAAGCTGAAAGGATCATAGCAAGCTGAAATTAGTAGAAATAAGTTATTTAAGCTGAAAGTAGCAGAAATTACCACAAAAAAACTTGAATTTATCTGAAAACAGCTGAAATGAGCTAAAATGTTTCTAAAAATATAGATGAAAAGGTAGCCTGGAAGGGAAATGAGAATTGAGCGGAGCTGTGCAGGAAGGCGAGGGCCAGGCTAATGAAAAGGTAGAACAAGCTTAAATTAGCAGAAGAAAGCAGAAAGAACACGTTTACCCAATTAGGTGGAAGGTAGCAGAAAATAGCACAAAAAAGTAGAAATTATCTGAAAAAAGCTGAAATTAGCAAAGAACAGCTGAAAAGTAGCTAAAAAGGCAGAACGATGCTTAAATTATCTGAAGGAATTGGAAAAGAGTAGATTTTTGCTGAATTAGGCTGAAAAATGTTAAAATGACCGCAAACAATGTGGAATTAGCTGAAAATGTTTAAATTTGCACAAGGGAGCTGAAAGAAGCTGAACCAGAGCAAAATGTGAAAGGAGCAGCAAAAGCTTGTAAACAGATGTAAAATGAGCTCAGTTCATTTTCTATGAGGAAAAAAATGGCAGAAAAGACTAAATATTTCAAAAAGCTAAAGTTGCACCAATGACAGAAGTCCATCCATCCATTTTCGTCCGCTTATCCGGGGTCGGGTCGCGGGGGTAGCAGCCTAAGTAGGGAGGCCCAGACTTCCCTCTCCCCAGCCACTTGGAGCAGCTCCTCTGGGGGAATCCCAAGGCGTTCCCAGGCCAGCCGAGAAACATAGTCCCTCCAGCGTGTCCTGGGTCTTCCTCTGGGTCTCCTCCCGGTGGGACATGCCCGGAACACCTCACCAGGGAGGCGTCCAGGAGGCATCCTAACCAGATGCCCGAGCCACCTCAACTGGCTCCTCTCGATGTGGAGAAGCAGCGGCTCTACTCCGAGTCCCTCCCGGATGACTGAGCTTCTCACCCTATCTCTAAGGGAGAGTCCAGACACCCTGCGGAGAAAACTCATTTCAGCCGCTTGTATCCGAGATCTCGTTCTTTCGGTCACAACCCAAAGCTCATGACCATAGATGAGGGTAGGAACGTAGATCGATCGGTAAATTGAGAGCTTTGCCTTTCGACTCAGCTCTCTCTTCACCACGACAGACCGGTACAGCGCCCGCTTCACTGCGGATGCTGCACCTATCCGCCTATCGATCTCATGCTCCAGTTTTCCCTCATTCGTGAACAAGACCCCGAGATACTTAAACTCCTCCACTTGGGGCAGGACCTCCTCCCCGACCCGGAGAGGGCATGCTACCCTTTTCCGGCTCAAGACCATGGCCTCGGATTTGGAGGAACTGATCCTCATCCCGGCCGCATCACACTCGGCTGCAAACCGCTCCAGCGAAAGCTGTAGATCACGATCTGATGAAGCCAATAGGACCACATCATCTGCAAAAAACAGAGAAGCGATTCTAAGGCCACCAAAACGGATCCTCTCAACACCTTGGCTGCGCCTAGAAATTCTGTCCATAAAAGTTATGAACAGAATCGGTGACAAAGGGCAACCTTGGCGGAGTCCAACTCTCACTGGAAACGAGCCTGACTTACTGCCGGCAATGCGGACCAAGCTCTGACACCGGTCGTACAGGGACCTAACAGCCCATATCAATGGGCCTGGTACCCCATACTCCCGGAGTACCCCCCACAGAACCCCCCGAGGGACGCGGTCGAATGCCTTTTCCAAGTCCACAAAGCACATGTAAACTGGTTGGGCAAACTCCCACGCACCCTCCAGGACCCTGCTGAGGGTGTAGAGCTGGTCCAGTGTTCCACGACCAGCACGAAAACCACACTGCTCCTCCTGAATCCGAGGTTCGACTATCCGACGGACCCTCCTCTCCAGAACCCCTGAATAGACCTTACCAGGGAGGCTTAAGAGTGTGATCCCCCTATAGTTGGAACACACCCTACGGTCCCCCTTTTTGAATAGGGGAACCACCACCCCAGTCTGCCAATCCAAGGGAACTGCCCCCGATGTCCACGCGATATTGCAGAGTCGCGTAAGCCAACACAACCCTACAACATCCAGAGCCCTAAGGAACTCCGGGCGAATCTCATCCACCCCCGGAGCCTTGCCACCGCGGAGCTTTTTAACCACCTCGGCGACCTCAGCACCAGAGATTGGAGAACCCGACCCAAAGTCCCCAGGCTCCGCTTCCTCAGTGGAAGACGTGCCAGTAGGATTGAGGAGGTCTTCGAAGTATTCCGCCCACCGACTCACAACATCCCGAGTTGAGGTCAACAGCACGCCATCCCCACCATAAATGGTGTTGGTCGCGTACCGCTTTCCCCCCCTGAGACGCCGGATGGTGGACCAGAATCGCCTCGAAGCCGTACGGAAGTCATTCTCCATGGCCTCTCCGAACTCCTCCCACGCCCGAGTTTTTGCCTCAGCAACCACCCGAGCCGCATGCCGCTTGGACTGTCGGTACCTATCTGCTGCTTCCGGGGTCCCACAGGCCAAAAAGGCCCAATAGGACTCCTTCTTCAGCTTGACAGCATCCCTCACCGCCGGTGTCCACCACCGGGTTCGAGGGTTGCCACCACGACAGGCACCAACAACCTTGCGGCCACAACTCTGATAAGCTGCCTCGACAATAGAGGCGCGGAACATGGCCCACTCGGGCTCAATGTCCCCCGCCTCCCTCGGAACGTGTTCAAAGCTCTCCCGGAGGTGGGAGTTAAAGCTCCGTCTTACGGGAGACTCTGCCAGACGTTCCCAGCAGACCCTCACAATACGTTTGGGTCTGCCAGGTCTGACCGGCATCCTCCCCCACCATCGGAGCCAACTCACCACCAG
Source organism: Garcialebias charrua (assembly GCA_038048925.1). NCBI lineage: Eukaryota > Metazoa > Chordata > Actinopteri > Cyprinodontiformes > Rivulidae > Garcialebias > Garcialebias charrua. Next base: position 17,344 of record JBBPBX010067349.1, read on the forward strand.
GTAGTGGTCAGTGGACAGCTCCGCCCCTCTCTTCACCCGAGTGTCCAGGACATGCGGCCGCAGATCAGATGAGACGACAACAAAGTCGATCATCGAACTGCGACCTAGGGTGTCCTGGTGCCAAGAGCACATATGTACACCCTTATGCCTGAACATGGTGTTCGTTATGGACAATCCATGACGAGCACAGAAGTCCAATAACAGAACACCACTCTGGTTCAGATCAGGGGGGCCGTTCCTCCCAACCACACCCCTCCAGGTCTCACTGTCATTGCCCACGTGAGCGTTGAAGTCCCCCAGTAGAACAAGGGAGTCCCCAGGAGGCGCACTCTCCAATACCCCCTCCAAGGACTCCAAAAAGGGTGGGTAATCTGCGCTGCCGTTTGGTGCATAGGCACAAACAACAGTCAGAGCCCGTCCCCCCACACGTAGGCGAAGGGAGGCTACCCTCTCGTTCACCGGGGTGAACCCCAACGTACAGGCACCAAGATGGGGGGCAACAAGTATGCCCACTCCTGCTCGGCGCCTCTCACCAGGGGCAACTCCAGAGTGGAAGAGTGTCCAACCCCTCTCAAGGAAACTGGTTCCAGAGCCAGAGCCATGCGTTGAGGTGAGTCCGACTATTTCTAGCCGGAACCTCTCAACCTCACACACTAGCTCAGGCTCCTTCCCCACCAGAGAGGTGACATTCCATGTCCCAATGGCCAGCTTCTGTAGCCGAGGATCAGACCGCCAGGGTCCCCGCCCTCGGCCACCACCCATCCCACATTGCACCCGACCCCTTTGGCCCCTCCCATAGGTGGTGAGCCCATGGGAAGGGGGACCCACGTCTCCTCTTCGGGCTGTGCCCGGCCGAGCTCCATGGGTAAAAGCCCGGCCACCAGGCGCTCGCCAACGTGCCCCACCTCCGGGCCTGGCTCCAGAGTGGGGCCCCGGTGACCCGCGTCCGGGCGAGGGAACATTCTGTCCAATTATTGTACTCATCATTGGGGTCTTTGGGCTGCACTTTGTCTGGTCCCTCACCTAGGACCTGTCTGCCTTGTGTGACCCTACTAGGGGCATGAAGCCCCTGACAGCATAGCACCTAGGATCATTGGGACACTCAAACCCCTCCACCATGGTAAGGTGGCAGCCCAGGGAGGGCAGAAGTGACAATATCCTGCTATGACAGAAGTCATAGCAGGATATTGTCCTGAAAGAGCTGAAGGTTTTGATTTATGATTTGTTGAAATAACTTGAAAACTGCAGGATGAGAAACGTGCTGTAAAACGTTTGGAAGAAAAATGGACGACGGAGTGAACGTTTCATAAACGTTCACACAATAAATGTTTATTAATAACTGAATCTAAAGTTTGGACTCAGGTGAGATGGATTTTGTTTGCCCTCTGGTTCGTGACACCCCAGCCTGTGTCTGCAGCAGTTTCTAACCTCTGGACCGTCTCTGTGTCCAGGAGAAGATGTGAGGGCCTACATTGCAGGTCCTCCTGGTCCACCAGGACCTCCTGGAGGTCCAGGTTTTGGTGGCTACCCCTTCAACACCCAGGATGTCGCTGAACATGTCTTCAGCCTCATGAACGGTGAGTTTTACTGCTGGCTTCATTTGTTGCATCTGCACCCAAAAGGTCTTCAGTTCTGTCTGACTGGGAATCATATCTGTCACCAGAGAGGGGAGTGTTGGGTTCTCCTGGACCTCCTGGACCGCCTGGACCTCCTGGAAACTTGTTAGCAAGTAAGAAACACATTAATCAACACAAACCCACTCAGACCCAGGTCTGCTGCCCCCCGAGGTGTCCACTCTAAACCACTTCCTGTTCCTCTGATGACCAATGGTTTTCACTGTTCTTCATCTAGCTGGATTTCAGTCTCTTGTCGGCCCTCCGGGACCCCCTGGTGCACCCGGTATTCCTGGGCCACAAGGTCCACCCGGACCACCGGGATCCCCAGGATTTGGGAGCTACGTCAGCTCAGATATTCAAGACTACCTGCAAAGTGAGTATATGACGAGACAAGTCAGATGAATCCAGACCCTCCTTCAGCAGCAGATCCTAAGTCAGGGGCGGTCCTAGCCTATTTGGTGCCCTGG
>JBBPBX010067350.1:7726-19426 GCA_038048925.1 Garcialebias charrua
GAGGGGCTTTTAGCAGGATGATCAATTATAATCCATCATGGCTCAGTCGAACTGACGAGAGGCCTTTAACAGCAGGATGGAGGAGGTACAAGGTGGACCTACTTCACTGATTTCAAGGACTCACTGTATCTTTATCTTCCAGATTTGCAAAACAACCAGCCCTCAGAGCAGGCCTCACTCCGGGGTCAGTCCCGGACGACCCAAAAACAGCAACTCAATTAATAGTTGAATCCAATCAAAAAGTTATAATAAATCCCTCAAGGTGATTCCATCATCTGTTCTGCGGTGCTGATGAACAAGGCTTCCGAAGCGGTGTTCCCTTAGCTCAAACAAGCTGATAAGCCAAGACCTGTCAGAGCAGATCCCGATGCCGCTAAGAGCACTCCTTTTGTCCAGGAGAAAAACTCTTTTCGAATTAATCCAATTTTCTTCTTTGTCCCAGGACTGTCCAGAAAGTATCTAGCAAATTCAAAGAATTCTTCATGACTTCAGCAACTTCAGCAGATTGTATTCTTTCCAGTTGATGAGGCACTTCTAGCAGGACGGAGATAAATAGTACACCGCATTCTCACTAACATAAACAGCCTCGCGGTGGACCGTCGGCGCTCAGCGCTTCTCCCAAAATTACTTTAATTCTTCATCAACAAAGCTTGCAACGATCTTCAAATCTTCATGGAGAAGGAGGCTTTTTTGCTGTTATAATAATTTAAATTTAAATATAAATTTAAATGAACAAATTCTGTGGAGTATCCCTTACCTTTCTATAGAAAATAAGCCTTGTGACTTAGTCCAGTGTGCAGTGGTGGGCCTCCGACCGCTAGGTAGCGCTATTGCGTTAATCCGCTTGTAGCGTAGCTAAATAATCTGTTAGCTTTACAGCGGATTGACTAAGTTTTATAATTCATAAGCGGATTTATGCTATTTTTATTTAAAATGCAGTACCGCTAATAACTAATTATCTATCAGTAAAAACGAAATAACGTATTTACGAGCAGCGCCGGATGTGGTCCGTCACAAAAAAGCGTCCCCCTCAGTCTCTTGGTGTGTGCTCTCTCTATCAGTTAGCAGCCAGTGTGTTACTCTGGAGCCTTATTGCTTGTTTTCGAAGAGTCAGACGAAGACTTTTTAACATGGAGGGTGAACTTATGGATGTTTCTCAGGGCCTACGCGACGCGTCTGGATTTAAAAATAGAATTTCGCCACATTAGCACTCTTCAAAATGGCGTCCGCGACGGCCAAAGAAGCCAGGATTTTACAACAAAACACGGTAAAACAATTATTTCTTTGCTGAGAAAAAATATATTTCATAGCTGACGTTATAGCACAAGTTTTTCTGAGCTTGAGAGTTTCACGAAATGGTCAAATCTGCTGGATTTAAAAAAGTAGTTCACCATTAGGACTCTTCAAAATGGCGTCCGCAGGGCAGCAAACTTACATACTCAGGGAATCACAAGGAACTCAGGAGACAGAGGCAACAGGAGACAATGCCAGGACAATGATAAACACAGAGATACAGACTTATTTTTGATTTGATTTGATGTTCATTCATTCATTTTAAAAGAACAATACAAAACAGTTTCATCAGATACAAGGATGAATAGACTTTTAGCTGAATGGATGGATGGATAGACAGTTAGCTGGATGGATGATCTTTAACAAGTTCTAAAATCATTAAAATTTAACCTCAGCTTGTGCCTCTGACCCAACAGAACCTCCTTCAGCAGCAGAATCCTCTGTGGTTCTCTGACTTCATCAGTCTGCAGGACTTCATCAGTCTCTCTCCTGGTTCTGGAGGAGTTCTGACCCACTCTTCTTTCCATTGTTGCTTCAGTTCTTTGAGGTTTCTGCTCAGCTCTCTGAAGGTTTCAGGTTCAGGTTCTGGACTCTGACTGGGCCGTTGATTTGATTTGATGTTTATTCATTCATTTTAAAAGAACAATACAAAACAGTTTCATCAGATACAAGAATACAAGTAGGATAAAATGAAAGGAGCAGAAAGAAGATGAAATCTTATTATATCTGCCCCTTATTTATTTCACAGTTTGTTCAACCAATGATAACCTTCAAACTACATCACAAAATGAATAAATCTACTAATTTATCTAACTGTAATACACAAACACACTAAGCTACATCATATATAGTTTTTGAGCAAGTCCTTTTCGACCTTTTTCTTAAATGTATACATTGGGCAGCACGGTGGCACAACTGGTAGAGCTGCTGCCTCTCAGCGAGAAGGTTGCCGGTTCAAATCCCGGTCCGGGGCCTTTCTGGGTGGAGTTTGCATGTTCTCCCCGTGCATGCGTGGGTTTCCTCCGGGTACTCCGGTTTCCTCCCACAGACCAAAAAACATGCTTGTTAGGCTGATTGGTGACTCTAAATTGACCCTAGGTGTGAGTGTGAGAGTGGATGGTTGTTTGGTGTGAGTGAGACAGGTCCCTCTTGTAAATGAGTCCCCGTGACTCAACGAGGCTAGCCTGTATAAATAAAGGTTGAATGAATGAATGAATGAATTGATTTTGCATTTTTAACATCACTCTCCAGAACATTCCACAATCCAACTCCCTGAATTGAGGTAGACCGTCCCTTTAAGCTGGTTCTGAATTGTGGTTTGATGAATATCTGTCCCTTTAAGATTGTAATAACTTTGTCTAAATTTCTTTGGATATTTAAAGGTAATGTGTTATTATGAGCCCTATACATAACTGATAAAATACTATATTCTACCAATTCCTGGAATTTCAATAAATTTAGCTGAAGAAACAAGGTGTTTGATGGGTGACTGAAATGTTTTCTGGTGATTACTCTTACAGCTCTCTTTTGTAAAATAAAAACAGGCTTTGTAATTGTTTTGCACGCTTTTCCCCAAACCTCAATACAATAGATTAAATGTGGAACAATGATTGTGTTATACAACATATACAGAGCTTTATCAATTAAAAAATCCCTGACTTTATATACAGGTACATGAACACACAGCATGACAATCACAAACACCTGGACAACAAAATGGAGGAGATAAGCAAGACAATTAACAGAGAGACCAGGGAGTGTAGGGATGGGGACCCATCACCTGAGAGCAACATGCTTACAACTGTTATCTTGAAGTTCTAGGGTGTAGAGAGCCACAGAAACGGTTATGGTAGGCCGGATTTGGCCCACGGGCCTTGAGTTTGACACATGCGATCTAGTGGTACTAAAAGTAACAAAAGAAGAAAAAAAAACAGCCAAATATGTCAGCAGTTTAGCTAACAGACTTTGGAATGGGTACATTTTGTCCTTGTCAAACCTGTTGAAGAGAACCAAACTAAATACTCTGAAACTCAAACAACTTACTGTATAACAGTTCATGCACCGCTAGTTGGCAGTGTAGTGCAAATATTGCATAACTTGCTGCTACCAATTGTTGAATTTAATTAGCGGATTAGAATTAGCTTCCCCTAATTTTCATAAGACATTAGTGCTTTTGAAATTGCGGACCTAAATAAATTAATTAGTGCTTTAGAAATAGCGGAACTAATTTTTGGATTAGCGTTACCCACCATTGCCAGTGTGGAAAAGGGAAATAATTCTTCGCTCCTAGCAAGAAGGGAAGTTTTTACTCCAAGTCCTGGGACTTATCTCATCTTGAAGAAAAATGAAATAATAGCTAATTCGGGTTGCATAAGAGTACTCCTTTTGTCCAGGAGAAAAACTCTTTGAATTAAACCAATTTCTTCTTTTGTCCCTGGTCTGTCCAGAAATGTCCAAAAAATCCAAAGAACTCTTCAGAAATCAAAAACTCAGCAAATTTTCTTCTCTTCCACAGATTTTTTATAGCCAAAAAGGGGTTTAACCCCCACTTTTACAGACGGCTACGTCATTTTTCTGTCGTTCTATTTGTCAGTGTTGAGGTAATATTTTACACTTCCTCTCAGCCCTCATCGGAACTAATGACATAATTTCCTAAATCCTTATTAGTCCACCGGTAGCTGGTGAGTCATGCTGCCATCTGTGTCATGTGAGCAAAGCTCCAATTTTAGGTTTGAACAAGTCTCAACTCTGTTACCTTTCACCTACTCTGTGGAAAAACCTCCAGGGAGCCATAGAATACCATCACACTATTACATAAATCATCTTAATATTATCATATCAATTATACCTTTAGCACATCCAGAAAACACTTTGCTTTTAACACAATTATGTTTACATTTCATTTTCATCTGAATGTGATAATAGGTTTGTTACTTTTATTAAAAAAGGCCTGAACAGCAGCAAAAACTCCCCTCTTGCTACTTCATCTGTGAGTGTAAAAGTGTGCACTTTTCTTATCTTATTTGACCTACTTTCTGCTCAAAGCAGACTTGTTCGAACGCATGTGAATATGTGACAGTGTTTTCTCTGTGTGCGTGCATGTTTACGTATGCCGAGGCCTCAGCTATTTGTAACAATGCTTTGCTCCTGTTGTTTGTATATAGTATGGATCCTGTAATAATTCTTATTACTTTGTTAAAATAATTTTTGTTACTTTTTTAAACAGGCCTTGAAGCAAGAAGCAAAAACTCCCCTCCACAGTAACTCTCTTCTGCAGCTTGTGTGAACTGCTAAGAAGCGGCCTAGCTGTCTGTCTGTGTGTGTGCCTTTGTGAGTCTTGCTGTGTGTGTCAGAGGAGAGGACAGGAGAGCACGCTCCATATTATAATCAAAGATTATTATAACAGGTTTAACTAAAGTGTTGTACAAAGACAAGTTACCAAAATGCAAAGCATGTAAAAAGTAAAAACATATACCATGCTTTCCTCTGTTAGTGAATTAAAAATGCTATAATTAAAACCAAGGTTTAAAAACCATATATAAAAGTGTTTCTGTACACCCTGCCTGTGAGTGATCATATATGTGTTATTAGTCTGGTTTTGTGAGTGTGATCTGCATCAGTCTGTCTTTCAACTAATAAAAGTCTGTGTACTTTTGACATCCCCTACTTGAAAACAGACTGTACCTTCTGGAAAAAGTCCCATGCTAATACTCAAGTCCCATCTTAATACAGGTAGTCCCGACTTACGAGCGCTCTGACTTACGAGGTCCCGGACTTACGAGCATGCATCTCATTAAAAAAAAAAAAAAAAATTTTTTTTTTAACTTTTTTTTTTTTTTTATAAATGAATACATGTACAGTACTGGACAGTCACCAAGCACTTAGCCTATCCTAACACAGTTTTTAAAGATGAAGGAATAAGTTGAATTGTCTGCCTTTCACATAAAGGGAGCAAGCTCCCTATGGAGCCTGCAGGGAGGAGGGAGACAATTCAACTGATTCCTTCATCTTTAAAAACTGTGTTAGGATAGGCTAAGTGCTTGGTGACTGTACAGTACTGTACATTTATCTATTTATAAATAAAAAACAATAAAAAATAAAAATACTGTATATACTGTATATTTTTAATAAATATGTGTTCCTACTTACGAATTTTTGACATACGAGTGCCCCCTAGTGACGGAACTCGCTCGTAAGTCGGGGACTACCTGTACTCATCGTTATCTTCTCGTCATCTGTGTCCACCCCATCTGGGACCCCGAGATGTCGCCATAATCCATGCCTCTCGAGATGTCGTTGTCAGGTCGCGCAGGATCCTTGGTGCCACTGGACCCTGGACTGCTGTGTGCTTCTTCCCAACCATCCTTAATGGTATGTGCCGCTCTGCAGAGGTGAGGTTGTCTCTTGAGATCTTGAAGTGGTTAGCGATCCTTCGTTCTCCCTTGTTGATCGAGTATCAGGATCAGCATTCTCACTGGCTCAAGACATCCTTCAGGCGAGTAGGTAGCATTTCCATCTATCACCTGCTGATGCGGTGGTGTTGGCCTTGGGTCTTCATGAGCCAGGCTCGACTCTGGATCATTGGGATCAGCAACTGCTGAACTGACTGGGATAGCGTTGTCAGGCTGGTTGTATCAGGACATTGTAAATAACTAAATAAGTAAAATATGTAAATTAGAAAATAAATAAATAAGTAAACTAAATTTTATATACTAGCGTTAGCAGGGAAGGGTTTAAGCGATGTTGGTTACAATGTTCAATTCCTTCCTATTTCCGGAGTCAGACCTCTTAGGTGAGGTAGCCACAGGACCTTGCAACAAGATCTCACTCCAGCCTACTCCACTAACGGTTCATTAACTTTATCCCTGCACACGAGTATTACCCAATGTGTCCGGAAGGTTAGGATTAAGGTTGAGTTGAGGTAATTCACCCAGACTTGTTCACTGTCTAGCATCTATACGCCATACCCTCGTTTTCACTCCGTAGACAGCCTGACTTAGCAGAATGGAGTCAGAACGTTCCTCACGGAGAAACGTATATTAACGACAACTTACCTCTTGTAGATAGCAATTGTTTCTGATCTGGTTAGCTTTAGGACCTAGGAATAATAAGGTCCCAGGGGATTGTTTATACTTGAAGCTAATAGAACCATTCAAAACCTCCTCACTTAATTGTTGTTATCTTTGAACCAAGTTTTCCATCATTTAATATCAAGCTGAATCAAGGAAAAAACCAGATTTGTACATTTTGTGTTATTTTAATGATAGTTGCAAGGATTAACAGCATAATCACTTCTTACTACAGAATAGATTTCATCAAATTACATGCAATGGTGGGATGTAACTAAGTACAAATACTTTGTTATTGTACTTAAGTATATTTTCAGTGTTGGGTGTAACGCGTTACTTAGTAACGCGTTACAGTAATCACATTACATTTTGCAGTAACGTAGTAGTGTAACACACTACTTTGAAAATGCCTGTAATATATTACAGTTACTAACAAAACCTTACATTCGTTACTTGCGTTACAATCAGGACCTTTCGGAGAATAGTTTTATTTATTTATTTTATTTACCTTTCGGAGAATAGTTGTGGTACGACGAGGACGACGGAGCGGACCATAGACATTATATATAGATATCTATGGAGCAGACTGTCACGTGGGGAAAACAAAGACGTACGCGATGACGTAGGAACGTTATACGTCAACGTACATAGACATATAAAGGTACATAGACATACGGCCTCTGTCACTAGCCTCGCGAGAACTGCCACCTGCAGTAAGCCTCGGTGGCAGTTCTCGCGATGTTGGGGCTGGCGCGGTCGAGACTCGAGAACAAACCCGGAAAAACACATAGAGATGGATGTAACGAGAGAGGACGCGTCCCTGCCAAAAAAGTTAAGACTTCGTGTAAATATGTTGAAAAATGGGACAGCGAATTTACTTTCCTAAAGTTTATTACGCGTTTTTTAAGATTTGTAACCGCGACTTTAGTGTCTCTCTCTCATGGGGGAAGGAACGATGTCCGTCAGCATGAAAAATCCGTCAAGCACAAAGGTAAGCCTGTCAGATTGTGATCACATAACTGGTTTGAAAGAGGCTGATAGGTAGTTATTTTAGATTTCTTGTAAACCTGTCTGTTCTGTTTTATTTTTTTTAAACAGAAGTTTTACATTTTGATATTGTCATTGATATTGTCATACCTTTTGAATGGCACATTTACAAATGCATTGTGCTTGTTATGTTGCACTGCTGTTTTACTTTTTCATCAAAAATGAGTGTCAAAAAGATCTCTAATATCATTATTGAAAGATAAAAATTAATACAGGTTAAATCTCAGGTACAGTATTAGAGTAATCCAAAAGTAATGTAACTAAGTTACTTTCAGAACTGAGTAACTAAGTAGTGTAATATGTTACTTTTTTAAAAAGTAACTAGTAATGTGTAACTAATTACTTATTTTGGGTAACTACCCCAACACTGTATATTTTTCATGTATCTGTACTTTACTTAAGTAGAATTAAATGTGGGTACTTTTACTTTTACTGCACTACATTTTACATGAAGTATCTGTACTTTCTACTACACTACATTTCTATAATGTGTTGAGTTACAAGTTACATTCACGTTGCAACTTTTTGATTTGTCGTTAGTTTGAAAGTAACTGATGTTGAGAGGGGAGTTGGTCCACTGAATCACTGCAAAGTGGACAGGTAACATTAGACCTGCCTTCAAGAAGAGCTGGACCAATGATGTATATTCTTGTGTATAAGTCATTTAGCTGGGAGCACCCACAGCACCACTAACACACACAAAATGGATTCCACCACAAAGATTCATCCAGAAGATACACAACACCCATGGCTTTATTGAAATATTATTGAAAGACTATTGAAATATTATTGAAAGACTATTGAAAGACTGTTCAGTACAGCAGGACAGATTCTCTCTCCCTAAAGAGCCAGACATGGACTCAAAAACTTTGAAAACCAACTTCTTCTGAACTTGAACAAGAAATTCTTGCTGCAATATTAAAATGTGTCAGTTCATGGGATGTTAGGAGACAAGAGATTTCTCCAAATGTCTCGACACTCAGGTCCAAGTTTTGAAAATGTTGTCAGGAAGTTAAAGTATTGTTCATTGTTGATCCATTACAAGATTGACTAGACAATATTTTAACTAGAGTTGATGACAAACGAGTTGAAGTGATCTATTCCTTTGTTAGTTGTGTCTAATGCTCCTTTTTTCAAACAGACAACTTTTACTTAAATGTGTTTACTGCAGTTAAAATGACACATTGGTTTTATTTTGTGTTAAATAAAAACTTTCAAAGGTATAATCATTCCTCTTTCTTATTTTGCTTAATGGTATTTAACTCATCACTGAAATTCTGACACACAGAATCAAAAGTCCAAGTGTGAACTGTGTCACAGAGTAAACACAATAAAAACATGCATTATCTGCAGCATTGTTCATTAAAATGGCTCAACACTATTAATGTATTACAGAAAATATGCATACAGTACGCACACTTAATGGTATTGTAGACCATTGCATTAGTTAATACATTCAGCAAGTACTTTTACTTTAATACTTTAAGTATTTTTAAAAGCAAGTACTTATTTACTTTTACTTAAGTAAAAATATTAATATGGTACTTCTACTTTTACTAGAGTACATTTTTGTCTGTTTATTTGTACTTTTACTTAAGTACAGTGTTTAAGTACTTTCTCCACCACTGGTTTACATGATTGGCATTTCAAAGAGTTAAATGATTCAACAACTCACCAAAGGTGTCTTTCCACAGGTAGGGCTTTTAGGTGTTTTGAGCTTTAATTGAATTGAGTTGTATTTCAATCAATAATTTGTATAATCTTCAAAAAATGTTGGTTTTACTCCACAATAAGTGTTCTACTTCTATCAGGAAGAACTTGTTATAATCCCACCAGGGAAATCTTGTGCTTTTAATTCCACCAGGAAAAAACCTTTTTAATAATCCTCTAGGAAAACTTGTTTTATAATCCCACCAGGTAATACTTGTTTTATGATCCTCCAGGAAACTTGTTTTGTGATCCTCTAGGAAACTTGTTTTATAATCCCACCAGGTAATCTTATTGTTTTTCTACAGAAAAACCTCCAAGTGATTCTGTTATAATCCAGTCAAAAATGGTTTAATCCATCAAGGTAATCCCACCAGGAAAATCTTGTTATAATAACAGAAAAAGGAATAAAAATATAAGGGCCTATTCCAACAGGCTGTGAAAGATATTTGTGTTATAATCCCATTCAGGTAATCCTTGTTATGTTCCACTCAGAAGTCTGCTCCAGCAGACTTGAATAAATCTTCGTTGTATTTCCAAAGAAAAACCTCCAGGCAATCCTGTTGTGTTAAAAATCCCATTTTTAATCCATCAAAACTGTTGCATTACATAAAAAATCTGTTAATCCATTTAGGCAAATCAATTATTCCACAAAAGTGTTATATCCATTCAAAAATGTTGTAATCCATTCATTTGTTCTGCGGTCCTGATGAAAAGGCCTTCCTTAGCCGGCCGGAGCCCAAAAAGTATGCTATGTACCCTTATCAAATACTATGAAACCTCAGGCCTCAGAGCACAGACCTGAAATCTTCCAGAATGTTGATACCGTGCACATAACTCTCATTAAACTCTTCCAGATTTAAAAACAATCAGCTCTCTGAATGTAGGCCTTGATCCAGGTCTTCTTTTCACAGTATAATTCCTCAAGGTTTTCAGCAAAATAGTATGTTCCTTTAAATGATGTTTTAATCCATATTGTTTGTTCCACAAAAAATCTTTTCCAATCAGGAAAAATAGTATTCCACAGAAAAGCAGCTTTAATCCATCAAAGCTTGTTGTTTATTCCATGAAAATCTGATATCCCAATCAGAAAAATAGTATTCCACAGAAAAGTAGCTTTAATCCATCAAAGCTTGTTATTTATTCCATCAAGGTTCTGTGGAGCTGATGAAGGCTTTCGAAGCAGGCCGAAAACTAAATATAGAACACTGTGTTCTCCTAGCCTTTCCATCCAAGGCCAGTCAGCTTTCAGCTGACAGGTCCCACTCCGTGATCAGACCGGATAACCCAAAACCGTAACTGTTTATCTAATCTTCATGGAGAAGGAGACTTTTTTGCTGTTATATTAAATTTGATTTAATTTTAATCCTTTGGACAAGAACGGGAATATTTCCCTACCTTCTGTCGGCAACTCCACAAGGGCTATTACCAAAAGTAAGGAAAAAATACCTCAATCCTGAATCAAGATTTGAGGCTATATTCCAGCTCTGCAATTAATTCAATTTTGAAGAAAATAGCCAGGGATCCAGGCTGAAGCAAAAAGATCTCCTTTTTGTCCAAGGAGAGTCTTTTTAGAATATTTTATCTTCTTCTTTTTAATTCCAGAGCATCTGAGTCTTTGTCCAGTAATATCCAAATGGTCTTCAAAAAATCTTCAGCCTCTTTCTCTTCTCGTCTACAGCTTTTATAGCCAAAAGGGGGTTTAACCCCCACTTTTACAGACGGTTATGTCATTTTTCTTGCTCCCCATTGGCTGAGGGATTACCTCATCCACCAGCCCCTTCTCCGAAACTGATGACCTAATGTTTTTCTCAGCCCTCCGTGGCTGAGGGTGACATCATCTGGGCCTCGCTCCAACCCTCGGTCAGACAAGTCTCAACTTTCACCTAGTTGTGGAAGAACACCTTTTAGCGTGCTGTGAATCTTACAAAACATACTAGAACATACACTTTAATCATACTATTCAGTCATATTTCATTTTGATTATTTTTGTTTTAAATGCTTTAAAAACTCTCTTTTCATTTTTAACAGGCCTTGAAGCAACAAGCGCTCTGTTCTTGCAGCTTTTCCCTTCTCTACAGCTGTCTGCATGTTCTGTTTGTGTGTGTGTGTCCAAGCTGCGCCTTCCTTATCTGGTTTAAAACCCTCTGAGGCCTTCGCACGTGCATGTGTTTGGTTCTATGTGTGCTTGTGTGTGTGTGTGTGCGTGCAGTGTGTGAGTGACTATGTACGCATGTGCGTGCGCACGCTGGTTTAGGGAAAGGCTGTGTATGTGCTCGTGTGTACGTGAGTGTGTGTGTGTGTGTGTGTGCGTGCGTGCGTGTGTGTCTCCTTTGAGTGATTGAAGTAGCATATTGTAACGCCCACAGGGTTAACCAAAATGCCATACAATAACACAAGGACAGTTTACTATAATACAAACAAAGCATATCGAAGGTACTAAACATACACCATGTTTTTTCTGCTCGTGAATAAAAATGGCATATAAATTAAACTAATCTAGGGTTAAAAACTAAGGGATAAAAAAGTATGTTATTACACCCTGCTCTGAGCAGGCCAGGGTGAACACGTGTGGGTGTCTGTA
>JBBPBX010067351.1:0-19425 GCA_038048925.1 Garcialebias charrua
CCCTCCCTGGGCTGCCACCTTACCGTGGTGGAGGGGTTTGAGTGTCCCAATGATCCTAGGAGCTATGCTGTCAGGGGCTTCATGCCCCTAGAAGGGTCACCCAAGGCAGACAGGTCCTAGGTGAGGGATCAGACAAAGTGCAGCCCAAAAACCCCTATGATGAGTACAATTAATGGACTAAGTTTTCCCTCGCCCGGACGCGGGTCACCGGGGCCCCACTCTGGAGCCAGGCCCGGAGGTGGGGCACGCTGGCGAGCGCCTGGTGGCCGGGCTTTTACCCATGGAGCCCGGCCGGGCACAGCCCGAAGAGGAGACGTGGGTCCCCCTTCCCATGGGCTCACCACCTGTGGGAGGGGCCAAAGGGGTCGGGTGCAATGTGAGATGGGTGGCGGCCGAGGGCGGGGACCCTGGCGGTCTGATCCTCGGCTACAGAAGCTGGCCATTGGGACATGGAATGTCACCTCTCTGGTGGGGAAGGAGCCTGAGCTAGTGTGTGAGGTTGAGAGGTTCCGACTAGAAATAGTCGGACTCACCTCAACGCATGGCTCTGGCTCTGGAACCAGTTTCCTTGAGAGGGGTTGGACACTCTTCCACTCTGGAGTTGCCCCTGGTGAGAGGCGCCGAGCAGGAGTGGGCATACTGGTTGCCCCCCATCTTGGTGCCTGTACGTTGGGGTTCACCCCGGTGAACGAGAGGGTAGCCTCCCTTCGCCTACGTGTGGGGGGACGGGCTCTGACTGTTGTTTGTGCCTATGCACCAAACGGCAGCTCAGACTACCCACCCTTTTTGGAGTCCTTGGAGGGGGTATTGGAGAGTGCGCCTCCTGGGGACTCCCTTGTTCTACTGGGGGACTTCAACGCTCACGTGGGCAATGACAGTGAGACCTGGAGGGGTGTGGTTGGGAGGAACGGCCCCCCTGATCTGAACCAGAGTGGTGTTCTGTTATTGGACTTCTGTGCTCGTCATGGATTGTCCATAACGAACACCATGTTTAAGCATAAGGGTGTCCATATGTGCTCTTGGCACCAGGACACCCTAGGTCGCAGTTCGATGATCGACTTTGTTGTCGTCTCATCTGATCTGCGGCCGCATGTCTTGGACACTCGGGTGAGGAGAGGGGCGGAGCTGTCTACTGACCACTACCTGGTGGTGAGTTGGCTCCGATGGTGGGGGAGGATGCCGGTCAGACCTGGCAGACCCAAACGTATCGTGAGGGTCTGCTGGGAACGTCTGGCAGAGTCTCCCGTAAGACGGAGCTTTAACTCCCACCTCCGGGAGAGCTTTGAACACGTTCCGAGGGAGGCGGGGGACATGGAGTCCGAGTGGGCCGTGTTCCGCGCCTCTATTGTCGAGGCAGCTTATCGGAGCTGTGGCCGCAAGGTTGTTGGTGCCTGTCGAGGTGGCAACCCTCGAACCCGGTGGTGGACACCGGCAGTGAGGGATGCTGTCAGGCTGAAGAAGGAGTCCTATTGGGCCTTTTTGGCTTGTGGGACCCCGGAAGCAGCTGATAGGTACCGGCAGTCCAAGCGGCATGCGGCTCGGGTGGTTGCTGAGGCAAAAACTCGGGCGTGGGAGGAGTTCGGAGAGGCCATGGAGAATGACTTCCGTACGGCTTCGAGGCGATTCTGGTCCACCATCCGGCGTCTCAGGGGGGGAAAGAGGTACGAGACCAACACCATTTATGGTGGAGGTGGCGTGCTGCTGACCTCAACTCGGGATGTTGTGAGTCGGTGGGCGGAATACTTCGAAGACCTCCTCAATCCTACTGGCACGTCTTCCACTGAGGAAGCAGAGCCTGGGGACTTTGGGTCGGGTTCTCCGATCTCTGGTGCTGAGGTCGCCGAGGTGGTTAAAAAGCTCCGCGGTGGCAAGGCTCCGGGGGTGGATGAGATTCGCCCGGAGTTCCTTAGGGCTCTGGATGTTGTAGGGTTGTGTTGGCTTACGCGACTCTGCAATATCGCGTGGACATCGGGGGCAGTTCCCTTGGATTGGCAGACTGGGGTGGTGGTTCCCCTATTTAAAAAGGGGGACCGTAGGGTGTGTTCCAACTATAGGGGGATCACACTCTTAAGCCTCCCTGGTAAGGTCTATTCAGGGGTTCTGGAGAGGAGGGTCCGTCGGATAGTCGAACCTCGGATTCAGGAGGAGCAGTGTGGTTTTCGTCCTGGTCGTGGAACACTGGACCAGCTCTACACCCTCAGCAGGGTCCTGGAGGGTGCGTGGGAGTTTGCCCAACCAGTTTACATGTGCTTTGTGGACTTGGAGAAGGCATTCGACCGCGTCCCTCGGGGGGTTCTGTGGGGGGTACTCCGGGAGTATGGGGTACCAGGCCCTTTGATAAGGGCTGTTAGGTCCCTGTACGACCGGTGTCAGAGCTTGGTCCGCATTGCCGGCAGTAAGTCAGGCTCGTTTCCGGTGAGAGTTGGACTCCGCCAAGGTTGCCCTTTGTCACCGATTCTGTTCATAACTTTTATGGACAGAATTTCTAGGCGCAGCCAAGGTGTTGAGAGGATCCGTTTTGGTGACCTTAGAATCGCTTCTCTGTTTTTTGCAGATGATGTGGTCCTACTGGCTTCATCAGTTCGTGATTTACAACTTTCACTGGAGCGGTTTGCAGCCGAGTGTGATGCGGCCGGGATGAGGATCAGTTCCTCCAAATCCGAGGCCATGGTCTTGAGCCGGAAAAGGGTAGCATGCCCTCTCCGGGTCGGGGAGGAGGTCCTGCCCCAAGTGGAGGAGTTTAAGTATCTCGGGATCTTGTTCACGAATGAGGGAAAACTGGAGCGTGAGATCGATAGGCGGATAGGTGCAGCGTCCGCAGTGAAGCGGGCGCTGTACCGGTCTGTCGTGGTGAAGAGAGAGCTGAGTCAAAAGGCAAAGCTCTCAATTTACCGATCGATCTACGTTCCCACCCTCATCTATGGTCATGAGCTTTGGGTTATGACCGAAAGAACGAGATCTCGGATACAAGCGGCTGAAATGAGTTTTCTCCGCAGGGTGTCTGGACTCTCCCTTAGAGATAGGGTGAGAAGCTCAGTCATCCGGGAGGGACTCGGAGTAGAGCCGCTGCTTCTCCACATCGAGAGGAGCCAGTTGAGGTGGCTCGGGCATCTGGTTAGGATGCCTCCCTGGTGAGGTGTTCCAGGCACCTCATACGAACGGAACTACCTCGTAAGTCGGGGACCACCTGTATAAACACAAACAAAGTATATTTAGTTTGTCCTTTTTTAAATATGTTTAATAAAATCCATCATGATTAGACTAAATCTATGCACTGTTTCACCTGGAGTGTTTGCACAAATAATTTCAACATTTCTCACCCTATAATTTACAAATGCATTTTACTGGTAATAAGCCACTAAATCAGATATTGCCACAACAACACACAGAGATAAGGTGACTCTCATATTTTAATATTGCATATTTCTCTTTGTTATTTCAGTGTTTTTCTATCTCGCAACAAAATCATAACAGTAAACGAGATCAGTGCTGATGTCAACAAAAACACTGTGAAAAGCGTTGGTTGCAATTTCTTTGGGCTGAATTTTTATGTCTCCCTTTTATTGGGTATTATTGAGAATACTTGTTGGCTGTGCATTGCTGCACTTTTTTGCTAACAAGACATTACATTAATTCTGTTGTGGTTCTTTCAAAGCAACAAGGATTTTTTTTCCCTCTCTGATAAGCAAAAATGTAGATGCGAACAAACTAAACTGAAAACTCTCTCTTAAAGTGAGCATCATGGCCAGCGTGTTACTTTCTGCACAGCTAGTTATGCTGAGTCCTTAGTGGACATCTATTATTGTCATAATAGTTACTCTTAATCACTACATGTATGAAAACGGTCCGTGGGCCTCAGGCTGTTAGGTGCCAGGTTTCCTCTCCTTTGCATTTCTCCACCCTCCATTTAGCTTAATGACACTCAAACAATCAGCGCTGGCGTTAGAATATGGGCCGAGGCATTATGCAGAATAAAAAGGTCTTAATGCGATATTTAAATAATCCTGGTCCTTAACCATGAAATGCTCATCGCAGCATCAGCTTGTTGCTAATCCGAGCAGAGAAACCAGGCATGACACACGCTTTAAAAACACTGCAGCCCTCCACAAAGATGATTGTTTTGGATTAGTTTTCAGATATTCTGATGTAATTCCTCACCGTGGCCACACATAATATTCTTATGGTCATATTTCCAAAGGGGTCTTCCCATGCTGCTGTGATTTATAAGCATAGATTCTGAAGTAAACATGAGGGTAACCACCATATTGTGACTTTAAACACGTACGGTGCCACCCAGATGTAAAGGGGTTAATGAGGGGGTCAGTTTAATACTGACCTCCTTTTTACCTTAATTTACTTATTCAGATTGAATAGTAATTTCACGGATTCTCTTCTTTTTCAGTTTATTCAATATTTCTGTGATCTTTATGATGGATAAATAAACAGAGCCATTAAGTGACAATGGACACGTTAACTTAGTTTGATATGTCAAAGAGACACTATCATTTATTTAAAATAAATCAACTAAATTAACACCATTACACTTGATTGACATGATTTCACTTTCTTTCAATTCAAATACGTCAGCACACTTAAATTTAACACAACAGACTTAAATATTGGATGTTAACATATTTAGTCTGTGGGCTCTTTTAGCTTAAAAATATAGTTTCCAGCTTAGGTTGAGAGGGAAAAGAAATAGGAGGAAAGAATTAAGAAGAACATTATCCTGAGCATGAGACCAGAGTGACACTTCCCATCAGACTTCTGCTAAAATCCAGGTACGTTTTGTAAACAGCTCCTTTACCTTTTGACGACCGCCCGGTAAGAGGGAAGACACCAGCCTTCAGATGCACAGAGTCCTTTAGTCCCAGCACGTCCAAAACTGGTTTTAGTTTACGTTTCAACGTCTCCTGGCTTCCGCGTTGGTCATCAGAGAATATGTCAGCTTCAGGCCTCTGACTTCAAGATAAACTTATTCCAGGAGGGAATAAACAAAGTTTTTGAGCTCGGCTTGTTCGAAGTAGACTCATAACAGCCTGTTATCAGTCCTTAGCTGAAGACGCCGGTCGTTAGCTCTTGACCACACGTGTCCAGCTCTTGGGAAAGTTCACATCTCTTTGGAAGTTCCCAGCAACTCACTGAAGCGTTTCAGCACAGCTTAGACTAGTACTTAAGGAAGGACCAGTCGAGGAGTTCATTTGTCTTATCAAACCCAAGGTTAACAAGCAGCAGCAGAGGGAGATTTGTTTAGGAACAGACAGAGAAAGCTGGAGCCTTGTTCAATGAAAAACAACTGATTAAACTGTCTTCTTATTTCTAAACAGAACAGTCCGGTCTCTGTGACCCGAAGGCTTCACCTTTAAACACAGCAGTGAAGACAGTTTAACTCTCACAGAATAACACAGCTTAAAAAGCACACATCATGAAAATGACAAAAGTTATTCTTTTGATCACATTAGAATAAAATCAAAGATAGAAATAGTCTCTTTTGGTGACTATATTTATCAGATTATAGCTAAATGAATGATTATGTAGTAAATGTCTTGCTTTACTGAGTGGTCAGTAAAGGTCATCACTGGACAGTTCAAAAGTACACAGGTGTCTTAAAAGTGGACAAGGTCATGTCCACTACATCTCCCCCCTTTTGGAAGCCATCGCCAGTCCTTGGGGATGGGGTCCAACACGAAAGGAAACCTTGAACTGTCTTTGATCTTGAAGTAATCCAGCAAGTGGAAAAGAAAAATCAAAAATTATAATCCCATAAAGTTTTGGAAATTCCATACTGTTCAGAGGTAATCCCATTGCGGAAAGCTTTTAATCCTTTGGAAAACAAAGTCTGTTAACTCTTGGAAAACAAAGTCTGTGATCCCTTGGAAAGCAAAGTCTTATAATCCACAGCGGTAATTCCATAGCAGTAATTCCACAACGATTAGTTTTGTTGATTGATCAGCACCAATTGTTTTCATAATCAGCATGTAGAGGGGATCCCTCGATTGACGCAGAGGAGGCGACCCTTGGATGAAGGTTGAAGACCAAGCGTTGGAGCTGCAGGTCCCACATCGAAGGTTGTTGGCTGGTTGGTTTCCAGTCAGTGCCACTCTGGTTCTATGTGTCATGCAATTATGTGGATTTTTAAGGTGGGCTTATGATTGGGATTTTACATTAAGCCTTACCTATATGCACCTGGTATGTAAGCTATCATGGTTTAGATCAGCTACACTTACCAATTAAGGGGTGGATCAATTCTGTAAAATTAGATATAGGGATTTGTACCTATAAAATTTTGGAGGGCTTCTGTAACGAAGGCCTCTAATTCCAAACTATTCCTCCATTCATTACTTAGTTTAGGTTAAACTAAAATAAAAATGAAATATAGTTTGATCTAAATGTCTGTTGTCTTTTAGACGAACGACGTAGGATTTGGTATTCCTAATAAATTTTGAAGTCTATGGCGAGACTCATCAAAATAAATAGACAATCTAGAATAGAAACGATCGAATCGGTTCAATTTAGAAATTATGAGACCAGTGTAGTTTATTGTACCTTAAGTAGCTTTAAACTACATTGACTCTTCGACGATTGAGATTTAACAAAACGAACTGCATGTTGGCATAGTTAAATCCATATCATTCATTAACCCATGTTAATACAAAACCTTTTTGGCTGGGAGTGTTCAGAACCAAAACAATATCTCAACTAATGACAACAGTAATGACTAAACAACAAGGAAACAACGTTTCACTGCTTCGACACACTCTTGTCGTCAGATTCCAGCACGCTACCCACGCTGCCCACTCTCGGTTTCCTGTCGTTTAAGAATTTCGCCTTAGGTGCGCGACTTTTCTTATAACCGTCTAGTTGGGCTTGAAGCGATTGGACCTGGCGGAATAGAATCGCAACTATACCGGCTAGACCGCTAACTACAATGGAAAGCATTACTATCACGACTATGATTAGCGTGTCAGCGCTGGACCATGCGTAAGTGATGGGTGGAAGCGGAGTTCTGGTTTCAGATTTGAGAGTCTTTAGAACCTGGTCTATTTGTTCTACATCGACGATTTTAGTTCCTTCGAATAGGATTTGCTTTACGGTACCGGGGTCTATCTGTAGGCTCATGTTTGCGAGGTACTCAGGGTATTCTAGAGTCGTTTCCCACCGTTCAGGATCGAGATAGTAAAGCGTCAGATCACCAATGTGTATGGTTTTTCCTTTTGGGACTCTAATCCACATTGTTTTATCTGGTAGATTCAAATGTCGAATGGACCCGGGGCGATCAAAGACCATGACTGCATTTCTGTCGGGAGTGTTGACCAACCACCGCGACCCAATCCTTTCTGCTTGGGCAGCAGTGACCAGGTGGCGCGGGGTTATGGTCGTTGAACACTTTGAGTTCTTTAGAATCGGGGTGATTCCGCAAATGCCTGCGGCATGATTCCACATAAAAGGTCTACTTGTACACAGGTAGTGTATCTCGTGAGTGAGGGTACACATCTGGAGGTTTGGAGCTAGATAGGTTGTGGGGTCGCTTTCGTGATAAGCAACCACTTTTGGAGTATGGATTTTGATGTGATTCTCACCATTCCAATTTCCGACATTAATGACATCTTTCAGTCTGTAAATGTTGTCCATAGAGACGATAGGTAGATTGATAATGAACCCGAATTCGCATTCTCGATGATCAACATAAATCGGGACCGCGCTACCGAGAGTGTAAGCCAGTTGAGCCTGGATTGATCTCACTTTTTCTTTTGTAGCGGTGTTAAGGATGTCTGTTACCATGTCTAGAGAGACTAGATAGGGCGGGATTCTGCCTGTAACTAGCGCATCGACTGATGAGCTGATATCTCTAAGCATGTCAGCAAGGATACTATCTATCGCATGTGCGAAGGCATAGTCCCATTCTACCTTGCGTTTTAGCTCATTAACCATTTGTGCGACGACCTTGATTTCTTTGGTGTGAGTGTTCAACACTAAGACGGTCTTCTGAACCGTTTCGGTCACGTGAGTTAACTGTGTTTGTTGCCGATCCATTTGTGTTCTGATCCATGGGAATTCCTTCTGTATGTCATTAACGTGTTGTTTTAAGGACGTTATGCTGACACTGTTGATTGTAGACAGACCTAAGCCAAAAAGAGATCCAATGGCGGAGGCAGCATTGAGAAGCCCACTAAGGACACTCTTTTTTCGTCTACGCGTTCCGCTCAGCTCTTGTTGTGTGAGGGTGAACTTACGTAGCTGCTTTAACATGTGTCGGGTTTGACCTCTTGCATTCTGGATTGGTAAAGTGTACCATGTTTCGTTAGTCCATTCGTCTTTGATTTTGATGTGCTGATTGATCACCGTTTGGGGATCGAAGCGGACGAAGACCTTCCGAGTGTACAGCTGACAATCTGTGACGAGCAGTCCGGGTTGGTCCCTAAGACTGATGCCTGAGGTGGGTCCAAGGGTCACAACCTCAGCCTGTCCTTCTTGGATGGTTCCCAAGAGGGTGAAGATTACTAGGAGTGATTTCATCGTGATCCTATGGAGACACAAAAAGATAGGTCTTAGCTTTTTAATAACAAATGGCACGTTAGATCCTGTTGATTTAAACGTTTGTTAAGATTAGTTTTTTGTTGTGGGTTCTAGGCTTAGCGTTTCTAAGTTCAAATTGGACAATGCGACTTATAGGGTGGGAAATACGGTAGTTTAAACCTGATTAGTTTATTTACTAACTTGTGTTTGGACGACCTTATTATCCCATGAAGTCGGTGAGTTTGTGAGATCTTTGTCTTTTGTGGAGTCATTGAACGCCTTGTAAGGTTTGATCTGATTTCGATGTACCCATTTAGCAATTGGCTCTTTGCGGCCTTTGCTGATTTTGATTTCGTAGACGACTGAGGACACTTTGTCTGTTATCAGATGAGGTCCAGTCCACCTGGGCATTAGTTTGCGGGCGAGAGTTCCGGTCTCGGACCCTCCTTTCCCGGTTGCTGGGGCGAACGTATAGTACCAGACTCTGTCTCCCACTTGGAGTTCATTGTGAGAGGCCTTCTGGTCGTAGTACGCCTTGCGTCCTTCAGCGGATTTTTCCAGGTTTTTCTGGGCGAAAGCAAAAGTGTTTCTGAGGTGTACATTCAAATCTTTCATGTATTGTTGTGTAGTGTAGGCTGTCGCCATGGCGGCGTCGCCTGGTTGGTACAACAGGTGTAGAGGGAGAGTCATTTGTCGACCGGTCATCATCTCGAAGGGAGAGATGCCAGTTGATGTGTGTGGAGTGGCTCTTATGGCCATGAGGACCAGAGGGAGTTTCACGTCCCAGTCCTTGTGGTTTGCAGCCACGTATTTCTTCAAAATACTCACCACAGTTCTGTTTGCTCTCTCTACTTGGCCTGAAGCCTGTGGGTGGTAGCCGACATGAAAGTTGGCCTTGACGCCTAGCGTCTTCCACAGTTCTTTCATCACTTCACCTGTGAAGTGTGTACCTTGGTCTGAGTTCACCCGAAGGGGAAGTCCAAACCTTGAGAATATATGATTCATTAACAACATAGCAGTTGTTTGTGCTGTGTCGTTAGGAGCTGGTAGGCATTCTACCCATTTGGTAAATGCACAGGTTACCGTGAGAAAATATTTATTTCCTCTAGAGCTCTTAGTGAGTGGTCCAACCCAGTCGATCTGGAGGTCAGACCATGGGAATGCAATGCCTCTACTTTGCAGTGGTGCTCTGTGAAGTGGTCTGGTTGGCTGAAACTGGCCACACACCACGCACCCTTCAATGTAGTCCTTGACATCCTTTTTCATTCCAGGCCAATAGGCAATTTGTTTTAATGCCGTCAGCGTGGCTTTATCTCCTTTGTGTCCTGCGGACGGGAGATCATGGGCATGAACTAACATCACCCCCCTTTGGTCATGGGGAACCACGAACACAGGTGAGGACGTTGGTCCATGAGCGAAAGTTAGGATGCCCTTGATTAGTTTTAGCTGTTTGCGCAGCTGGTAAAGGACTTTAAGGTCTGGATCGGAATCCAGTTCGTCTTTAGACGGAGTGTTTTTGTCTGGATCAGTCAGGTACAGTATCATGGAGTTGATAGCAGGATCCGACTTTTGCTGTTGGATGATGTCTGGGTCAGTCAGTGCAGGCCGTACAGAGACTGCGTTGTCAGCAGGTCTGGCCGCGGCCTGTGCACGTGTGACTGCCATAACCTCAACAGCAGGTTGTGTTGACAGAGTCTTGATCAACCAGGAGGAGTCGAAGGACCATAGAGGACCTTCGTCGGCTCCTTCTTTGGCTAAGGAATCCGCAATGTCATTGTAGTGCTTGTCATCGCCTGGGACTCTAGAATGTCCTGGAACTTTCTTCCAGTAGATCTGTAAGTCGTGTGATGTCACCAAGTGATCACATGCCATGAAAAGCTCTTTGTGTTTGACCACTTTTCTGTCGCTTGTTAGGAAACCGTTCTGTTTCCACACAGCAAGGTGACAAGCGAAACTCAAACGAGCATAGTTAGAGTCAGTGCAGATGACTAGGGTCTTGATGGAGCGTGCTACTACCATCTGGAGAGCTATTAGGATTCCTGCAATCTCAGCGTACTGAGAAGTCTGAGAGCCTAATTTGTAGCTGAAGGTAATCTGTTCTTGGTCTTGGAGGAGGACCCCTCCAACACCTGCCCTACAGATTTTGTCGCGGAGGAATGAAGATCAGTGGTGTCAAAAGTATTCACATTCATTACTCAAGTAGAAGTATAGATACTGGGGTTTAAAATTACTTCTGTAGAAGTAGAAGTATCAACTCTAGCTTTTTACTCAAGTAAAAGTAAAAAAGTACTGGTTTCAAAAACTACTTAAAAGTATAAAAGTAAAAGTAGCGTAAGAAAAAGCAACAACAAAGACAAATGCTTAGGCTGCACCACACATACTATTGTATACAACCCCACCTCCCCCACAAAAATCATTTTTTTAGACTAGATTATATTATATTGTTAATGTTGAAAAACTAGGGGTGCACTAAGCTACCTGTCTTAACTGCATATATGCCCATTGAAAATAGGGTTGCCAACTCCTTGATAAATAAATAAGGGACACCTCTCGGCAGGGCTGGTCACCCCATTTAACCCCCCCCCACACACACACACACAAACACCCTGCCTGCCCCTCCTCACTTTGAAATCAACCTGAATTCATTTGGATACGTGTTTTTGAATTATAAAAATATGTATAAACAAATTATTACACAATTAACCATTTATTTTTAGTGCAAATAGAATTGCCAGAAACAAACATATCTTTTGAAAATTATGTATCTTTCTTAAACAGACCTCTGTCCTGCTTAATAACTTAAAACAGAATTATGTATCTTTCTTAAACAGACCTCTGTCCTGCTTAATAACTTAAAACAGAATTATGTATCTTTCTTAAACAGACCTCTGTCCTGCTTAATAACTTAAAACAGAATTATGTATCTTTCTTAAACAGACCTCTGTCCTGCTTAATAACTTAAAACAGTATTAAATAACAAAAAATCAATACGAACATTCTGTAA
Source organism: Garcialebias charrua (assembly GCA_038048925.1). Lineage (NCBI taxonomy): Eukaryota > Metazoa > Chordata > Actinopteri > Cyprinodontiformes > Rivulidae > Garcialebias > Garcialebias charrua. Next base: position 11,522 of record JBBPBX010067351.1, read on the forward strand.
TAGTGCATTTAGTGCAACGTGCAAATAAAGTTTGTAGTAAATCTGTAAACATAAACACATTGTGCCTCAAAGGCCATGGCTTTCCACTTGTAGTAAAGATAAAAAACTTGTAAACTAAACAGTGGAACGTTACATTATGGAGTCAACCTATTTTTTCCATTTGTATTTCTGCTGAGATCGTGCTGCAGCAAGGAATGCTCTGTTTTTCAGTGCCAAAGAGTAAAACTCTGAGCAAGACATTTCATAATTTAGACCGACAATGAGCTCACTTCTAATTAGTTCAGTAGAACATTTGTTTTGCACATCAGTCCACTTACTTTTCATGAAAGAGAAAATCCTTTCCACAAACCCAGTGGAAGATGGGATGCTGAGGACAAAGGATACAACAGCTGGATGTTGGGGAGGTCAGCTGCCTGAAGAACTTGCATCCACTTCTCTGCTGTTCCCTGGGACTGCCACCTTTCTTTCTCCTGAGGTGAGGTGGTGAGGTGGTCTATCAGGCTGTTTGCAGTCACACATTCCTCATACAGCTCATCCATAGACATGTTCAGCCTGCCAAAAGGTGTTAAAGTTCATTAGTGATACATAGCCTAGGTTATGTAGTGATAAATAAATGGAAAAACGTGTATTGTTTATATTTATAATTTAGCATTGTATTTAAACTACATTTTGAAATGTATTTATTAATTTACCTATATGAACTGTGTTTTTTTAAAGATGGACAAGGTTGTATGTTTGCATAGTGTAAAGTAAATTCACAATTATGTATTTATTTGTACGTGTCAATTGTACACTTTTGTTTATAACTATCAATAATTAAACATGGTTCACCACTACACTGGAAATTATTGAATTTTTACCTGCCAACCAGGTGAAGACTCAGTGATCTTCTCCACTTCCTCAAAGGATATTTTTCCAGATGGCAGTTTTTTTTTTTTTTTACATACCATATCTGCCTCTGGTGTTGCCCGGTGCAGAACAAATTGGTCAAGGGTTCTCCTGGTTTTGTTGTCTTTCACGTTTATATTTATTATACAACATTAGTATGTTACTAGGTCACTAGAAGTCAGTAATCAACTGATAAAAAAAACAAAAACTTTCAGCTTACCTCAATTTAGGCATGTAACGAGATCTCGTTGTACGAGATCTCGCGATATTAAACTCCCGCGATATCTCTCGTTGAGAGGTAACGTTGTCTCGCGAGACGCTAATGCTAGCGCTAGCAGAGCCCCTAACAAGTCAGCGTCACGGACAGCATGGCTTCGCCGGATGAAGGTGCTATAGAAGACGCCCCAACTACTGATGGAGGGTCACGGTCCCGCAGACGCTTCTACATTGATGGAGGGTCCCGGAGCTGCCGACGCTGCCCCGGATGTAAAGACACACGCGTGTGACGGTGTTGCCAGATAGAGTCCCACCCACCCAAAGCACTCTTTACCCGCAAAAGTCAGAAGGAAAATCGCGGTGAACCGCCCAATCTGGCAACACTGGTGAGTGACGACGGCTGCTGATGCGGATATTTATGTTTGGAAAGTCCTGCGTGAATATCTATATTCTACAAAAAAAAACGGCAAAATGAAAGAAAAGTAACGAGGCTATTTTTAAAAAGTAAGGAGTAGAAAGTACCAGTAATTGCGTGAAAATGTAAGAAGTAGAAGTATAAAGTAGGCTGAAAAATAATTACTTTACTAAAGTATAGATAACTAAAATTTGTACTTAAGTAGAGTAACGAAGTATTTATACTTCGTTACTTGACACCTCTGATGAAGATCCATCCACGTACAATGTTGTCATATCTTTGCAGATATTGTCATCAAAGAAGTGGTGGTTCGGGTCTTCAGTCACAGGGGTTTTTTCCTCAGCCAACGGCTGGGTCGCTGGTACATCTTGTGTACACTTTTGGCAGAGTGCCAAGTCTGTCCCCAGATGTGACTTCTTGTTTTGACCATAACGTATGTCTAGGTTAAAACTTTGAAGCGCCATGAGCCACGTTGCAACACGAGAGTTTGTTACCACACCATCTCTGATGCGTTGGCTGTTCAGGAACGTCACTGGCTGGTGTTGTGTTTCCACAATGATTTTCTGTCCACCAATGTAGCTGGAGAAATGTTTTACTGCCCACACTGTGGTCAGTAGAGCTTTCTCACAGTCTGAGAATCTCAACTCGGGGCCCGCCATCGTTTTGCTGGCGTAGGCCACTACACGTTTGTCTCTGTCGTGTATTTGGTATAGACCTGCACTTATGCAATGAGCTGAGAAGCCCACTTCCAAGTAAAACTCTTTGTTGTAGTCTGGGTAGGCTAAACATGGGGCTGACTTAATCCTGTTTATAAGAGCGTCCATTGCCTGCTGCTGTTTGTCAGTCCAGACGAATGGAACGTCTTTCTTTAGGAGTTCAGTCAGTGGCTTTGCAAGGTCTGCATAGTGCTCTATGAACTGGTTCGAGTAGTTACACACGCCAAGAAAACTTTGTAGTTCTTTGAGATTGGTGGGGACCTTGAGATTGTCAAGGCCTTGGGCACGAGTTAAGATGCCATGGTTTGGTTTAAGCCGTTCACGCAGTGTATCGGGAAGCTTGTACAGGAACCTCATAGGCTTCGGCCAACGTTTCTCCGTACGTTTACCTCTTTCTGCGTAATTCAGGTGTGTCACAACTGTCGGCGCAGTCGCTGGTGTGTCTGACTGGTCAGACCGCGGTGCGTCACTGTCGTTGTGATGTGTGTCTTCCCACTTCATGACTGAAGAGGTGCTCTTTGAGTCTGTAAGAACTATGTCATCTCTGAGTAGTTCTATACTCAAAAGCTCTTGAACCAAGGTTTCATCGAAAGCTTGGCTGATGGCTGAATTACCTGTCCCAGAGGACAGTACAGCGTCTGTGGTGTGGGATCCTCGGACCTCCACACAGTCTACTACCTGTGGTAGAGAGTGAGAGTACACCCCCCTTTTGTTGGAGGAGGGGTCCTCAAAATCTGTGACACTGAAATCCAAGTGACTGTCAGCATGTCGCGGACTGCCACTTCCAGGACTCACATGTCCTTGAACCAAGGTTTCATCGAAAGCTTGGCTGATAGCTGAATTACCTGTCCCATAGGACAGTACAGCCTCTTCGGTGTAGGATCCTTGGATCTCAACACCTTTCACTACCTGTGGTAGGTAGTGTTCAGTGAGTGCTGACTGTGTCAGCTCGCAGAGGAGGTTCTCTTGTCGGGCCAGAGTCTGGTCCAACTGTTGAGTCTCTACTGTCTCACCTGTAGTTGAAGGTTCACTTACCGGGCTTGTGACCACGGTTGGGGAGTCCCTCGTGGCCACTGCGGTACCTGCGGTTAGGCAGTCTGTACCACAACGAGGAGGCACTTTTATTGGCAGGGGTTTTCTCACTGTTGCCCACATTTTCTGTTGACCATAATCTATAATCGCTTCAAAACGGTTTATAAAGTCTTGGCCAACCAGAAATGGGAATGAGTCAAGTGTGGACACATACACTGGGTGGTGTAGTGTCGTTTTGCCAATCTGCATGTGAACCATAGCTATGGCTGTTAGGGTTGTTCTCGTCTCTGCGAGACCCTGTAGCTCAATAGCACATTCCTCAAAGGGTATTTGCCCGTCAACACCGTTAGCGGCGGTCCTCAGCTCCTCGAACAGCTTGGCCGACATAATAGTTATATCAGAACTGCCATCCAGGAGGGCTTCACGCTCAAGGACACCTTCCAGTGTGATGGGCAGGTAGGCTTTCTTAGCCACCCCCCTTTGCATAAAGTTACACAGAAACCACTTGGGTCTTGGTACACGTTTCCGTTCACGTGTACCTCTGTCTGTGTAATCTTGTTTACTGTCAGCATCTTGTTGGCTGACAGTATCATGACCTTCAGGATGTCGTTGTTTGTCAGCAATTGGTTTGCTGTCAACATCCATGGCCATGTTGGTAGTAGCGTGCGCTGAGGTCTTGTGAAAGACAGTGCTACACATCGCTCCAGGTCGGTCAATGTTGATAGTGTCATTATCAATGATAATGCCACTCATTGTAACAGGTTGGTCAAGCACAGCAACATTCAAATCTACTGACAAACTACTTACTTCCTCTGTCTCTTCCGAGCATAGAGGTGTTGGGCCATTGTTTCGGGACATTTGTGACTCCTTGCCTATTTCGAACTGTTCTGTTCGAGGCGCGGGAGGTGCAGTTCCAAGGCTCGGGGGTTTCTGTTGGGACCACTCATTTTTACACGAGTCTAGGTCCTCACACTTCAATTTCTTTTGAAGTTCACCCACCGATGGGCCTTGTTTTTCACCCATCTGGTTCGATCTGAACCATTTTGGCTTCTTTCTCCAGCGGATACCCCCACTTTGTGGTTTGTCAGGTTGAAAGGTCTGTTTCTTTTCGCCTTTGTTAGGAGAGGGAGTTGATGAACTTGTCCCTTCTAGCTCCAGCGAGTGGGATTTGACCGCTTCATTCGGGGACACCTGTAAGGGTGTTTTGGCTTGCATGTTAGCTGCAAAGACATCCGTAGCACACTGTACTATTTCATGCAAAGATGTTGCTTCTAAATCACCCCAGGCCAAGTTCCATGGCAACTTGAATCTAACATCAGGGATTAGATTATCCCTGAAAACAGATTTGAAAAGCGTCTGCTCTTCCAGGTCAGGTTCCATCATGTCACCTATATACGCCTTCAAAATTCTGGCAAAGAAAAAATATGGATGTTCATCGTTTCTCTGCAAGACATTTCGGGCAGCTGAGTAGTCACCACACAATGAGAAAGATTTTTCCTCTGTGCAAGGTGCAGGGGGAGCAAGTTCATGGCTCCGGGGTTCCTCTTGGTACCCTCTGATGTATGGGTCTTCTAGAGGCACATACTGTATGAGCCTTGGACGCGTACCGTCTTGAACTTCCATCTTTAACTTGATTTTTTGTGAAAATCAATAAGACAGTTCGAATTTTAATGTGTGCAAATAAATCTTCACTTTTAATGCAGCACTGAGTCAATCAAACTAATCAGCTGTCTGGTTTAAGTGTTTCACTGTGTAATAAGTATTTCTATTCATAGGTACCTTCTTCAGGTTTTACCCTCAAATGAATTGTAAAAGTTAAATGCCTTTTTGCAGTGTTAACTTTAAAATATAACTTATTTTTCAACAACAGTTACTAACTAACCCAAGCATGACGTCCGTTTTACTTACTCAAACACTATTTAAAAGATTCGAAATAAATACATTGTTCACACTAAAATGTACCCAGAATGCTGCTCCATTATGCCTTAAAAAAGATGTATTGCAGTTTGGCTAAACTGTTTTGCTGTATTTTGACAGTTATCAGGAGTGAAAAATGGATTACCTGTTTATTTTAAATATTTTTTATTTAAAATAAACTGGAGGTGTTTGTGTGCTTAGCATAACATGACAGATGGCATTCCAAATAAAAATCAGTGACTTTTTATCAATTTGTTGTCTGTTGACATCCTCAAAGTTGTTCTGCTATCTTTGTTTTGATTTTTTGTGAAAATCAAGTCAGCAGATGCTTTCTGTTTATTTTAAATTTTGTATTTAAAATAAACTGGAGTCATTAATTTTACACAGAAAAACGTTAAAAATGCAATTTTTAACTAAAAGTGTACAGTGTACACCAATTCTGTTTAAAATTCAGAGATGTGAAGAGCTTAATGTGGAAATTCTCTGTTCTCCATCATTTTTTTTAATTTATTTTATTTAATCTGAAAATCAAATAAAAGATGCTTTTTGAGTGTTATTTTAAATCTCTTCAGTATTTAAAATGAGCATCAATTGTTCGTCTGTACCTCTGTTATTCAAAAATTCTTTATTTAAAATAAACAGGATTTTTTGTTTGTGTACAGAACAATTTTAAAGCTGGTAATTTTTACCATAAAAAATGCTGACCTTATGAGGTGTTGAGAGAAAACTCATCTATTAACGTCCAGCAGGGGGCAGCGTCGAGTATGTTATCACGAAGCGACTGAGTTTAAATCAGTACATGGAAAGAAAACAACCTATTAGGGTTAGTTTTCAGTAAGAACGTGATAATTGCTCGAACCGCGTTCTTGTCAGAGACAAGTTTATGTTGCTAGACAGTGTTGATGGCTTCAGATGAGTGTTTAAGTGTGTGTTCGTGTGTGAACGAGTGTGAACCAGCGAGTGTGACCTGTCACTCAAAGTGCGGCACCTGGAAGTGACGACAAAAATGGGCGGGCCAACGCAGCGTGCGTAGCGCGTCACCAGCTTCAGTGCTTGCGAGGCGGAGCTCGCTACAACATACGTGGCGTCAACAAATCAATCACAGCGTTAGTAGTTCATTCTACAAGCATTCATGGCGAATGTAGTTCCTTACCTTCGACCAATGTCGTGCCGGAAATGACGACAAAATGGGCTGGTCGCAACGGCGTGCGACGTGATTGACAGCACACAACAGCGAATCAGCGTTCGCTACAAGAGTGGTGGACAGCACACAGCACTCGTATCATCCAATCACAGCTCATAAACAGACATGTAGACACACGTCTTCTTAACGCTAGTTTGCACAGCAGAAAACAACTTCACAACTCTTTAAAACAACTCAAACGCTACGTTCTGGGGAGAAAATCTATCTCGCCTGGCCCATAGGGCGCACACGCGTTCGGGTAGTTCCGGTACCAACATGAACCCGCTGTTCCAACTGACTTTAGATTAGCTTTTCCATTCCAAATTATACTAGGGCATCTTATAATTTTTCTTAGCTTTTTTCTACCTTTTCTGTTGTTGCGATGAGATCCATTGATGACTCTAGCGACCCTTTGGTTGGTTTTTACTTGTCCGCTTTCTTCCATTTTCGATGGAACGTTTTGCTGGCCCAAGCTTTTAATCCACTTTGTTTCTTTCCTGCTTTGCTTGATCGAGGCTTTTCTGCTTCGTCTTTGCTGTCCTCGATCGGCTGAACTGTGGCTCCGACTGAGTACACACCCAGGTATGGTGCAAGGATCATCTGCACGGAAATTCTAACCCTCTGGGTGGAGTCTGGCCTTATGGGCGTGTTTACCCGTTGCGCCGCTGTTCCGGGAATCTGCAGCACTCCGTGCCTCTCCCAGGCTTCCGGGGTGACTAAATACTCAGCGGTTTTCTGCTTGGGTCTTGCCCCATGTACTGTCCACGCATCTAAACTGGTGGTGGTATAGTACAAATTTGTGTTTCTGGCCCCTGCTTCCCGAGGGACTTCAGGCAGGTCTACCAGCGGGAGACTCTGGTTCAAGATCACTTCTGCAATCAGCTGGGCCCATGTTGCCAATTCCCAGGGACCTTTCCAACCTCCTTTTTGAGCTTCTTCGTTTATCTCATCGGGGAGCTGGTTTGTTTCTATTCCTTCTGTTTCTGATGGGTCCCGAAATACTCTAAAAACTAATGGGAATTGGGTTGTGCCGATAGGGGCGTTTTTCACTCTCCCCATCATAGGGCTATAGGGCCAGGACTGCTGTACTGACTGTTCGAGTAGGTCTCGAGGGTTCCAATTTCTTTCTTTTGAGTCAGTTTGTTCTCCCCCACTGGGGCCTCCTATCCCTGGATACAGAGGTGGAGCCGAAGGGCTTGCATTTGGTCCCCGGTCATACTTCAGTAGGGTCGGGGCTTGCCTCGGGGCCTCAGACTTTCCTTCATCAACCTGTGTTTTAAAGGATTTGAGTGGGTCGCAGCATTTCCTTGTCTGCCAACCCATTGCTTTCTCAGAGTGCAACAGCCGAGCTCGTAACATCTCAGCTTGGCAATCTCCACAGTATTTCACGTCTGTTCCATCCCATTCACAGGTACAGTCCTTTGGGCCTTTTCCACTCATATCCCATTGAGTGATAATGATCATTCGAGGCAAAACAGCAATTCTGCACTCTCCGCAGATAAATGCGTTCATTACTTTTACTGGTTTTATTTTTAAG
>JBBPBX010067352.1:0-19425 GCA_038048925.1 Garcialebias charrua
CTGGGTAAAAGTAATAATTTTGAAGTGTTTTTTTGTTTTATTTTTATGTATATTAGTTTACTTTATAATATACTTTTCAATTGGAAAATAAAACCACCTTGAATTGTGTGGTCTGACGTGCCTTGGACTTGTCGGCGAGTGTTTTAAAACCCAGAGGGTGTCAGTGTTCTCCTTCACAATGCTTCTTCACATCCTGTCCGTATGCTGTGATCTCATGTCCAAACCGCCTCAGTGATGTCAACACCCTGGAGTCCCTGGCAAGACCAAATGGTTTTGTGTTCTTTGTCGAGGGTCCACGTGACACCTCCCTAAGCTGAGCGTTTACGGCTGGAGCCCACCTCTTGTCATAAATGGGCAAACTGAGCTGTGGCGGGTGGAGGGTGTGTGTGTGTGTGTGTGTGTGTGTGTGGGGGTGTTACCAAGAAAAGCAGCAAACTAAATAACAAAGGTGATTGTTTCAGTTGGGGGTGTCCTTTTAATTAAAAACCTCAGTACTGGTAAATCTTTATGAAGCAGTGCTGCCACTTGTCTTTAATAAACTGCTGGGTCGTTTGATCGATCAATGGTACCTTAAGTTCACTTCCATGATCCCAACACGGACAAGAATTTCAGGAGGATCTTAGTTACGTAGGTACTTTAAAAAAATCTGTGCTTATCACTACACTTCAGGACTGCGCTCGAGTCTCAGATGAACTAATGAGTTTAAAGACAAAATCAGCCACTTTAGTTGTATATTTAAAACAAAAACCAACTTCATGTGAGATGCATGTGTCAAATGTCAAGGTTTATGACAACTTTCTAAGTATAGGCCACCCATCAGGCATCCCTCCAGCCTTTATTTGCAGGTTCAAGCCTGCTGTTCTTGAACAGCATTCTCTCTGGATTAAATCGATCTCTGGGATCAGGATCGGATCTCTGCTGGTCAAATGTAACTTTTCTCTTAAAACAAGCCGACAGATGCTCTGAGAACACGCTGCGTGTCGTCTGAGAGTATTCCAGGACAGCAGGAGAATCTTACCTCATCCTCAAACCTGTGACAATGACAACAGTTTTCAATTTATATCCCACCCTCCTGATTTGTCATTCACCTCCCAACTGAGCATGTCTTAAAGGGATATCGCCAAAACTCAAATGGAAAAGACGAATGCTTTTTGCAGAAAACTTGCAAACATTAGTGTTTTACTTGTTGGTGAACTTTGTTCAATAAGTTTAATGTTTATTCACAAGTAATTCTTGAAAATTCTAATAAATCCTGATCCAGGCTTCAATGCAATTGCCTGTTTGTCATTTAACACACTATCCCATATACATGTCTATTTAAAATTCTTTATAAATTCTCATTAGTAATCATCAAAAATGCATCTAGAATTAATAAACCCAATCCAAGAACGAATATAACTCTGTCACTTTTACCAATACAGTACTGAGCTAAAATTTGAAGTGGTAGTAGCTGAGAGTGCTAACAAAATGTCTTTGTCTAAAATCTGCAAGACTGCATGTGATTCGTGTTCCTTCAAGGGATTTCTTCAATCTCCTTAAATGTTTAAAATCGAAGTGATATTCTCAAGACAAGTTCAAGGTTCTTCATTGTCATTTGCATCACATGTAGTACATGAGGTGGAATGAAATTGTGTACACAGGGTCCCAGTTACATCCAAAAATAGCAAAAGAAAAAAAAAAACCCACAAAGTATAAAAAGAAACAGTATAGAAACACTAAGATATACGCTAAACAAATGCTAAACAATACGCTAAAATATCCTAAATATACGCTAAACACTAAACTAATATGGTATACCATTAGTTTACATGATTAAACAGCAGCCTGAACATGAGCCTGTGGTGAGTAGAGGAGTATGACTGAATACAGTACAGCAGCATGAGATCAGCAGCACGAGATCAGCAGCATTGCTTCAAATTGCTTCAATGGAGAAAATAAACTTTTTTGTATTGTACATAATGTATCAAAATGTCCAACTCGAGAAATGTGCTTGTTTGTCAGCTAACTCAGAATTACATGTAATTTTGTTTTCGGTGGAATTTCTCTGTATTTAAAGGTGCATTATATTTTGTTTTACTCATTTCGCTTTAATAAACACAAAGCAGCCCTGAGACATGAAGGGGTATTTTTGTCTTCACTGATATAAATATTAGGTGCTGCAATTATTAATATATATATAGAACAAGACAGAAAATTGTTCTGGGAAACAAACACACAGACCTGATTTTCTTTTTATGTTTTGCAAACCAGTCAGGTAGTTGAAGCAAAGAGCTTCCCCACAGGGAGGAGGAGCATGCCACCTCTCAATATAAGCCCTAGAAGCCAGTCACCCCCCTGGATCTGCCAGTGGTCCTCCTTTTCTCCCCCACTAACATTTCCAAACCTTGTGTCCTCCTCAGCTGCAATCGCTGGGGTGTGAGGGATCCAAGAGTTGTTTTTCCAGCTGCAGACTTGTAATTATCATCTGGTCCCTTTTGGACTGAGAGGGCTCCAGCATCTTCAAATCACACTGATCTGACTGTATCTACTGCACCTCCTGAATCCCTGACAGCTTTTTTGTTTTGTTTCTTTTGCCTGCGGCTCAAGATGCCAGAGCCAACAAAAAAAGGTAGGGGTTCTTATAGTGCGCTGCCTTCATCAAAGCATGCAAAAAGTGAGCCGACCGTAGTGCGGTGCTGGTCTTAACTTATTAGGCACAAAAAAGATTCACAAACGAGTGGAGAAGCGAGATGTGGTTCCATCTCTAGAGATTTTATTCATACTAATGTCTTGTCTTGCCAGCTTTTGCACAAGAATCAAAGTGACTTTGACAGTGGTATTGTATTACTGAACCATGTGTCTTTGCCATCTTGGGTTCACGAGAATCTAGCGGGTCTATGGATGGACGGCATTGTTGCCTAGAGGGGTATGCACAGCAGATGGATCCAAATGGAAAAAGACTAGATGATGAAGAGGCATGGTGCTGAGCTGGACGTAATCAACCCTTGTGAAGGATGATGCAATTACAATGAAGCAAAGCCATTCAAGGATAAATCTTCTAAATGCCTTTGAGATGACTAAAGCAGCAAAGCAGGAATAGCCTTTGTCGATGCCAGATCTGCCTCCCTGCCCAGAACTCGAGTCCAAATCCAACCTACCACACATCCATTGTCCCGCCCTCACACCAAACCTTTCTTTCAGGACATAATATCTCTCATCTGTACCATCATGTCCATCAATACTCTTAATCTGCTTATGTCTGTCATTACAATATGATATTACTCTTTAGCCCCTCATTAGGTCAGCTGCTGTCCACTCAGACATAGCCAAGGGCTGTATTGTTTATCATTTGGATGGGAGGATCTGTCTGAGGATCAGTGGTCTATCTAGAGGAGCTCTTAAAACAGATATCTGTAACTTGTAGAGAAACAAAGAATTTCAAAGATTTTTTTCCCTTCTATTATTGGTTGATGGATTTTTTTCCAAAACCAAATCAAAACATTGAGGGTCAGCGATACATAGTCCTTTGGAAAACAGGATTTTTGTGCCTGGGTTGATAATTCAGTTGGCACCAAGGTTCATGAAACTAATGTTTTCTTTGGGTCATTTATGCTTTAGAGACCGTTGTTGGTGAATCAACGGGAAGGCTAGTATACAGCACAGATACCCTAGCGATGTGTATCCACTGCCATAATAGTCACTGGCCTCCCCCCAGAAACAAAGCTACAGCAAAATAGAAACAACAGATTCTTGCCTGCTACAAACACTGCCCATAAATAGCGACTGGAGCAGCAGATAAATGAGTGGGAAAGTATTGTTCTTTAAATGAGCCTGAACAGCTGAAGAAGAGGGGGTGGTGCTCATGTTTTGGTCACCCTACTCTCAAGCCTTAAAGCGGTCCCGACTCAAATTGATGGACTCACTGAGTCGTCTGTGGGCCTTTTGGGAATTGGATTCTTGTCCCTGGAATAGTTCAGAATGAGCAGACTTTTAATCCCCACGCCTTGTTCTATGCCATCTCCCTCCATTGCTGCCCACCCCCTCCGACAGACAACGCCACTTTCCGTTCAGGATGGATGGCGTAGAGGTCAGGCACCTCCCTGTTAAACGTCTGCCCCCTGTTCCCACAGATCCCCTAGGACTGACCGCACCATTGACAACTTTAGGGTGCCAATGGCAGTGAGGCTTGTGTCTTCACCTCATCGTATTCACTATCACTGCAGCCGCTCCCTCGACTCTGTCCTCTAATAAAGTTGTTTTGTGTTACGTGTGGAAAAAAGATGAAGACCTGTCAGCATCTCATTGTCACCAAGCCCCAGCTCTCACTATTAGACATGTGAAGTTCACATCATTACAAGATGTCAAAGCAAATGAAAAAGCTAAGTTAAGAAAAAAATTAGACTTTGAGATTATTATAAAGGTTTATATAAGGAAATGGTGAAGCTGCTGGCGGTTTGATGCTCATCTGAGCCACTGTGAGCCATTCTGTCTGCACGCCAGCAGAGACAACAGCTGCAAATACCTGCCGCCCAGTCAGCTGCACTGAAATCCTCCGAGGTAAAACAAAACCTTTCTCCACTCTCATTATCTTAACGGCGATGGGACAGAGAGCGGACGAGGCTCGCTCTCGGGTAGATGATGTGACCCTGCAGGATTGTGGTCCAGTGGCCAGCAGCACATTATTTGGAAGTGAGGTGGGAGTCTGGCTAGTTTTGAAAATTAAATAAATAAATAAACGCAAATGGGAATCGTCACAAATTGATGCAAATAATTCAAAGCTGAGAAAACGCCAACTAGTCAAGTTAGATAATTATTTTTGACAAGTTCTGTTTGCACCCAGTCTAGAAGACATTTTCATTCCTGCTCAGTTCTGCTTTTTCCAGACCTCTCCTGTTTCTAATACCTTTGTCCTGAGCTCAGTCGGTTCCAGTTTATTTCTGTTAACAGGCAGGCTTGGCTCAGATTACACTGGTTAATGTTGGTATTTAGTCTGGACAGAAATGTCATGATTGTTTTTACAGTTATTGCTGTATTCCATTGGATCATGAACTAGAGTCTTTGTTTTAGTTACCCTTCTAAAACCTACAAAGCAAAATTTATCAGTACGTATTTTACAAATCTAAATTTACCAATGTTTAATTAAAGACGAATGAGAAAAAATATGGGATTAACCAAGCTAAGGAAGCCAGTAGACACGTTGAATCTTCACTTCGTCATGGTCTCTCATCCTGAGCAAGCACAATGGCAACGGTGGAAAGGAAAAACTCCCTTTTCGTTCTTATATTTAATCAATTTGCAAACAGATCTGGATTTTCACCTTTGCCTTTTATTAAACAAGACCCATCTTGTTGAGGCTGAAACAATAAAAAGGAAAAATTACAATAACATCATAACTTTATATTATGCAAAGTCTATGCATTTACAAATTACTTTATTTAAGATTTGTGCAACAACATAATGGCTTACGTTGTTGCGATTATAGTTGTAATTTGCAGTTTTATTCTCTGTCATGAAAAACAATTGAATAGAGACTAGAAAAACACAGGTTCATCTTAAAACAGCAAAGTTATGCTATGGTTTCAACCTTAAAGGTACACTATGTAACTTTGTAATGCAGTCTGTTCTAACAATATATTTTTAACATATTCTTCACTCTGTCACTATCTACTGACAGACTGATGTTAGACAAAGTAATCTCTGAAAAAAACTATAGTCCCCTTGCTTCTCTATCAGCATTTATAAAAACACTAAAAACACAGAGTGACCCGGACAATGACCAGCCAATAAAAACAGAGTTGTTTGTCACGCCCCAACCCACGCCCCCGCCTGTCCCAGCCTCAGCGCCGCGCACATTCTCATTCAAAGGATTGCAAAGCGATGCAGGACTGATTTGTATGTGACACAAATGTATTAAATATCCCTTCTTCATCCCAGAGCTGGACTTTTATTTTGTTTTTTTGCCAAAAGTCAAGTGATCGCTTCATCCTTCACTGACAGGAATGAGGAAGTCACGAGCGAATTAAATCATGTCCAACGTTGCTTCGTGAAGCTCTGCTGATTTCTGCTGGTTTTTGTGTTGTGGACCAGTGATTCATGGTTTTATTATATTTTTTAGAACGTTTTATTAACATATAATCACAGAACTTTGCAGCGCTGACAGGACATGTAGTGGGGGCGGAGCATTCCAGACATACCATTCCTGCACTGACAGAAACGAGGAAGTCACGAGCGAATTAAATCATGTCCAACGTTGCTGCGTGAAGCTCTGCTGATTTCTGCTGGTTTTTGTGTTGTAGGACCAGTGATTCATGGTTTTATTTTATTTTTTAGAACATTTTATTAAAGGGGACCACAGATGCAAAATTCACTTTTTAATGTTTTTTTTACTCAACTTTGGGTATTTACTTCATAAAAAAACAGTCCTTGTGCCAAAAAAATGCACCCAGTGGTTTATTTACTCTAAGTAGATTTATTTATTTTTGATAAATACACCAGGATTCACACTTCCTGCAGTTATTGACGTCACAACCCGCAGCCAATCACCTCAAACCTGAGTCCAGCCCCTCACCTAGCAACCCCTGGTTAGGCTCAACCCACTTCTGTATTAAACACATGACTGTTGTTTTTCATGATTTCATCTCATCTTTTGTTTATATGTTCTTAATTTCATGTGTACAGCACTTTGTTGCAGCTGTGTTTTTTTAAATGGCTTTATAAATAAAGTATAATTGTTATTTTTATGTTTTAGTTCAATTTTTAGTGTATTTGCGATCGCTGCCAACGCGCAGCCGGCAAAAATTAAACGAGCGGACCACAGGCGGAAGGACCGGGTTCGACGGGACCCTCTTCCGGCGCGATGGAGCGGAGCTTCAACTGTACAGCCTTGCAGCAGCCTCGCAGCAGGCTCGCAGCAAGAGGACCTTCTCCTTACAGATTAATTTACGGGAGACACTTGGTGAACTTTGTGTTGTCTTCACTGGAACAGCGATAACTCCCAAAATCTCATCGCGTGCAACGAGCGGAGCTGGCGAAAACCGGAAGAGGAACAAGCTAACATTAGCTTCGGATTCGGCAGGTCTCATGCTAAAAGGAGCAGCAAACTGCGGCGCGCTCAGACGGGTTTCGGTAAGTTATCTTAAGCTAACACTAACAGTAAGTCAAATGAGTAATAAAAAAAGAGCTAATTTTAAAACAACAACACATTACAGATACTGGCTGTTACAGAGGGCGTAAACAGATCGTTGAAGGGCGTGGACTTCAAGAAACCGGTCGTTCAAAACGAAAGTTAAAAATGGCAGAATTAAAAAGGGTATAATTGATTATCTAATAATTATTTTGTGCATTAAATTGAAGGAATAGGGTCTGGATATCCCACAGAAATACCATAAAAATTTAAAAAATACATCTGAGGTCCCCTTTAAGCAGCATCAGTTTAAACCCTGGATCATCATTAGATTGGATGGCTTTAACAAGACCATGACAAAAGCACACACACCCCCCCCCCCCTTTAATTTTTACAGATGATGGAAATCTGTGACAGTGACAGAGAAATGTAATCCATGCCTCAAAACGTTTCTACAATTTTTTGTTTTTTGAACCCATCCAGAGAACCAGACTTGACTTTTTTTTAGATTAATCCATGCCTATTTCACTTGTTTGTCCACCAGACAACCTTGAGGTGAGATCTGGTTGTTCAAAATGAAAATATGTTGACTCAGACAACCGGAAAGTGCTTGTGTCAACCCCTGACTGGTTAACAAGATATGTTGCTAACAGTCAAGCAGGGTTAACACCACCAAAAAATGTAAAAGTTTAAAACGAAGATGTGCAAATTTAGTTCCCTTTCAGTTTGGTTCTCTTGGTACAATATACTTGCTATGGGAATTGCGCCCCCGCACGATTACCTGAAGGAATTTACTCACGCCTTTACGGCTAGGGGTGTCACTGCTGCACCAGAGGCCCCGCCCTCTGGCTACTTAAGCGGGGTGCGCCCCTCCATCTTCCTCTTTTTTGCCCTTCACCTTGCTTAAACCTGAACTACCTCTTCGCGGGACTTCTCTGGTGCTTCCTTCGCTCATTCGAGGTGAGCTTGCTCCTTACACGGAGCGCACAAAGAATTATTGCCTGCGTACTGCTGGACTAGCGAAAGCTAGTCCAGCACTTTTCTACCTAACCCCGAAGTTTTCTCTCCTCTCTCTGCAGATTGCTTCGCGACGGCGCTAACTACGCCATCAAAAAAAAAAGAAAAGGAGGCTGCCTCGCTAAGTCAAGCTAGCGGCTGGCCAGCGAAAGCAACACGACGGAGGAGACATTTCAAGAAAGAAGAAGGAAAATTCTGGAAGGACTCGCTCGCCTCGTCTCGGACAGAATGGCTCCGGAGAAGGGAAAGCGGAAAGCGAAACTTCCAAGGAAGACCACCGCGGCGGCGAGCCCCACCTCACGCACCTGCCCCAGTGGCTGTGGCTTTTATCTTGCAGCGACGGACACCCACGAGGCCTGTCCAGTCTGCTTGGGAATGCTTCATGCAAAGACGGCGCTGGACGCACCCGACTTTTGCCCACACTGCAACATCATGATGGATACGGTGCTGCGGCATCGGGTCGACCTTGTCGCCAAGGCCATGGGGACCTCGGCCGCGTCTGCGGACGCAGACACCATGGAGCCTCTCAACCCCACACCGGAGTTGGAGAGCATGGCCTTACACGATAGCACACGGGTCGAATGGGGCGACATCCCTGACGCGCTGGCCCCCATGGAGGACCTGACTGTCGAATTCGACACCCGGGGCATGATGAATGACGATGAGTCATCCATCTCGGCCTCGGGTGAATTTTCAATGGAGGAGGCGGACGTAGAGGAGCCAGTTGAGGTGGCTCGGGCATCTGGTTAGGATGCCTCCTGGACGCCTCCCTGGTGAGGTGTTCCGGGCATGTCTTACCGGGAGGAGACCCAAAGGAAGACCCAGGACACGCTGGAGGGACTATGTTTCTCGGCTGGCCTGGGAACGCCTTGGGATTCCCCCAGAGGAGCTGCTTCAAGTGGCTGGGGAGAGGGAAGTCTGGGCCTCCCTACATAGGCTGCTACCCCGCGACCCGACCCCGGATAAGCGGACGAAAATGGATGGATGGATGGATGGAGGCGGACGTAGAGCTGGAGGATCAGGGTGACGGACTCGCCCAGACCCCCCTACCTGTGCCCCCGGACACAAACCTCTCCATCCCTGCTCTGTTTGAACTGTGCCACAGAGCAACGGACGCGCTACAAGTGCCTTGGCCCGAACCCCCTCCTCGCCAACAGGTTACGAGGCTAGCGGGAAACTACTTTTATTCGAAGCAACTGGCTGCCACGAGGGAGAGGATGCCTGTGTTCCCAGACTTCCTCACGGAACTGACATGAACCTGGACTCACCCACAAGCCCCTATGCTTCTACCCCTTTCACAATTTCTTGACGTGGACGGGATGGACGAGGTGGGTTTAGCTAACGTGCCTCAAATCGAGGACACTCTGGCGTCTCACCTGGCTCCAAATTATTCAGGAACAAAACCAACTCTCCCCAGCAAGGCCTGCCGGACCTCGGCGTCTCTCCTCGAGAAATGCTACAGAGCCCAGGGACTCGCGGCGTGCGCCATGAACGCATCCACGCTGATGCAAGCCTACCTGGCAGAAAAGCTGCAGCAGCTTCACGTGGCAACGGACAAGCAGGCGGCTGCCGAATTGCTAGATGAAGCCCACAGAGCAACTGACTTCGTGCTCCGAATGATGGGGACTGCTGCGGTTGCTCAGGGCAGAGGGATGGCGGAAGTGGTCATTGCGACCCGCCATCTCTGGATGACACTGACGGACTTACCCGAGGGACAAAAGGTGCCTTTTCTCCATCACTCGATACAGCCGGAAGGGCTGTTCGGTAAAGCTTTGGAACGGATTCAGACGAAACTGGACCAAAGACGCAAACAGGCGGAGGCTCTCCGGGTGGGCATCCCCCGTAGAAGCTTCGCCCCCCCAAGGGAAAATGCGGGGGGAAGACCTGCCCAGTCCAGGCACCACTCGACGACGCGTGCCCCACCGCAAAAGCGGCCAGCGTACGAGGAAGAGCCCAGGCAGAGACCCCCTTCGGGCCCTCCTCGTACCGAGCACGCTTGGAGCAAGAACAGGTTTGTCCCTCGCCAAATGTCCAAACACAGGGCCTCTTCGGCGAATCGCGACGACAGACAGAAACGGGCCTGATGAACCAGGCTCACGTTTTCATGTTACACGGTCACCCGCCCACGTGGTAACTGGGATGATCTGCCTAAACCCAGACTTTGCTTGTAACACAGTACAAAAAGCTGGTTTATTTTCAGCATGTACGAATCATGCCCTCTCTGTTGTGAGTGACTTAAAATCATGTACGTCATGTCACGTAAGCACAAATAAAATCATGAAACAGCAATTCTCTGTTTTACTGACTCAAAAATAAAACATACAACTTCTCCTAGCAAAGCAGGTCTCTCTGACCTGCATGCCGTCATAAAGGGAGGGGGTCCCTCCCCTCCCTCACGGCCCACTGGGTATTAGAATATTCAATAAGCCCTGGCAGACTGCTTCTGTTTCATCTGCGGTGAGCAGACACAGTGGCGTCTGTAAACACCCTCCTTGCCCCTTACAGAGACAGGTGAGGAGGGTCACGTGTTTAGGCTTTCGCCCGATTGTCAAAGGCGAGACAGCCAATACACCAAACAGACAGGCACGTGACGTGTCCGCAGCTCAAGGAGCCGAGTCGACAATGTCTCTCGACCGGGGGGCTGCTTCAGACGTCCTCACACAGCTTAGAACTTCACACCTTCACAGAAGCTGTGTTCAGCTGGCTGTGGACAAAAACAAGTCTGAGTGTAATCAGATTCCTCTTCCTGTTGTTCGAAGGGAACTGCACTCTTTATCACCAAGGCTGAAAGGAACCCCCCCACGCTCTCGTGTGATGGATGCTCCTTTGTTATTAACGAAGGACACGCAAAGTCCATGCAGCAGTCAGGTAGCACGCGACCTCCCTCTACGTGCTGATCCAAAGCTGTCTTTAAAATTAATTTCACCCACGGGCGGGACACAGGATCCGGTCAGTTTGCCTGGCACCAGAGCTTCACTGAAGCCAAGGGCCAATGGTCTAGGCCACTCCACAAAAAGGACTGGAGTAAGGAGGTCTGCTTGCCTACATGGCCCGCAGCTCCATAATTTGGAGGAAGATAATAATTTTTCTCCTCCAAACCTGTTTAATGGAGATGACAGGTTGTACCCGCCCTCAATTATCCCTGAACAGGACAACTTGGGGACAAGCTGCCTCCTCCCAAACCTGATGGACCCCCAGGGGCTGTTGGCCTCTGGATCGCCAGAGGAGGCGCTGCGGGCCACCCAGGCCAAAAACTGCCAAAAGTCCCAGCTTGTCGGCTGAAAGAAACAGGCTGATGGCGGCAGGCCTGCCGGAAAATGTGGTATTAACCATACAGAATGCTCGTGCAGGTTCAACACAATCTTTATACGCTCAGAAGTGGCGTATTTTCAAGGCCTGGTGCTCAGAAAGAAATATTATTTCTTATGCATGCAACCTGGTCCAAATCTTGACCTTCCTCCAGGATCTCTTGGAGAAGGGTCGTTCTCATTCAATGATTAAAGTCTTCCTTTCAGCTATTTCTGCTTGTCATGAAGGTTGGGGAAACAGGACACCTGGAGCACACCCAATCATAATAAGATTTATGAAGGGTGTTCTTCGGTCTAAACCACCCAACAGGATCCTGACTCCTGGTTGGGACCTCGGTTTGGTCTTGGGGGCTCTATGCGACCCCCCATTCGAGCCACTGAGTGAGATTACGATAGATCTACTATCTTATCAAACGGCTTTACTCCTGGCACTTTGCTCTACGAAACGCGTGGGTGACCTCCACGCATTATTTGTACATCCAATGTGTACCAGATTCGCCCTGGACGGGACAAAGGTCACACTGAGGCCTAATCCCGCATACACCCCCAAGGTCTGGACCCTGAACTATAGGAGTCTAGACTTTGATCTCTCCTCTTTTCCACCTGCCTCTGTCCTGAATCAGGATCAGGAAAGGCTGTCGGCTCTCTGCCCAGTGAGGGCTTTACGCACCTACATGCAGAGTACAGCCGAATGAAGAAGAACAAATCAACTGTTCGTCTGCTTTGCAGCACCTGCTACCAGGAGAGCCCTATCAAAACAACGCCTCTCACACTGGGTGACTGAGGCCATTAAAAGGGCCTACAGTAGCAAAGGTCAGCAGGCACCCTCTGGAGTGCATGCTCACTCCACTAGGGGCCTGGCCACTTCCTGGTCATTGTTCAAGGGTGTACCAGTCGCAGACATCTGCGCTGCTGCGAATTGGAGCTCCTTGAATACTTTTGCAAGGCATTACAGTTTGGATGTTACTGCAGGTGACGTCACTCAGGCTGTTCTTTCTAACATTCAGTAGAAAGTAGCCTTGGGATGCCTACTGATCAGAGGCAGACGTTCACTCTAGCATGCATTTTACTGAGCATTTCAAGGGCGTGAATGGATTACGTTCCCATAGCAAGTATGTTGCACCGAGAGAACATGACTGAAAGGGAACTGAAAGTTATGCACCATAACTCATGTTCCCTGAAGGAAGGGAACGAGGTGCAACATAACTGGCCCTTTTCAATGCTGAAAGCTCGGTGAAGTGCACTTTTCAGAGGAAGATGGAGGGGCGCACGCCACTTAAGTAGCCAGAGGGCGGGGCCTCTGGTGCGGCAGTGACGCCCCTAGCCGTAAAGGCGTGAGTATATTCCTTCAGGTAATCACGCGGGGGCGCAATTATGTTGCACCTCGTTCCCATCCTTCAGGGAACATGAGTTATGGTGCATAACTTTCAGGTTCTTGGAGTATGTGTTGGGAATTTGTCTCAGCTATTATCACATCAAATGTTTGCTTAATATCTGTAAAGTTGCCTGAGCTACTGGATTGCTATTTTTTTTATGTTTTTTAAGTTCATTTGGCTTTGGCAGCCTTCTTGAATTGTGTTTGCTCCAAAAGTTGATCAGTTATCCAGCACAATCAACAATTGCTTTTGGAAAATTCCATTAAAATCCATCCAATGGTTTATGAGATATTTTGCTAACACAGCAGGCAAACACGCACACATTCAGGTGATCATTTGGCAGTTAGCAATAATGACAAGTCACCATACAAAACCAGAAAAAAATCAGAGGTGTGCTACATTTAGTCGAGTCTCATTTTTCAGAAAACCCATACAAAAAAAAAAGTTCTGCTGTTTGGAGTCCAGGAGGGTGAAATATGTGATGGGCTGTGTTTGCTAAAATGTCAGTATTCCTCAGGAATAAAGCAGCCGCTGTCAAAAATGTTAACCAGGATGTAAAAAAAGCCAGAGAGGCATTCATTGTGGGAGCCGCTGCCATGCTGACACTGTCAACGCTGTCTGACAGGACTCAAGGCCAGAAACACCTTGGCAGTGAGTGGGCATGTGCAACATTCTGATTTTGGACATATTGAAAGTACAGTGCGAATTCTGACTTATAATAAGTCTTGAGGCATTAAAATATAAACAAGAGCCCCCACCCCCCTAACAAAACGTTAACTTCTTGTTAATATAATGGTGGCAAAAAAGCACAAAAAGCAGAAAATATTTGGTCGTGTCTGCTTCTTGGGGAGGCCTCATGGTATAGGTATAATAAAAACATTGAACATTTCAGATGGATCCACCTCCATCTTCAGCTACGGTAGTGCTGAATCCATTTACTCTACTGTTTTACCTTTTTTATGATCTATTTTTGTACCATATTTATTCAAAGCAAGCTCCAATGTTTGTAAAATAACCACTCTAAATATAAGTTGTTTTTGTATTTCCACTACAAACTCTATTAAGCTAATCCTAAAGTGTTCTTAGTCTGCTTTTTGGTTAGAATAATATGTAACTTTGAGTTAATATTCCACAAACTCATACACTCTTCCAAAGAAAAAGCCTATAGAGCAAGCAGTTAAAGAGGAAGGGGCTGCGGTAATGTCGTTAGGTTGTGGTTTTGTGCCCAGGTTGCAGCAGAAGGGCATCCAGTGTAAAAATAATTGCCAAATCTTTCATGCCAGTCCGCTCACTGTGGCGACCCCTGCAGAAGGGATCAGCTGAAAGAAACTTACTGTGACAGTTAAAGCAAATTCAAGTATTTCATTAGACACAAAAGCAAGAAATCTTTATGATCTTTATCTACTAAAGAGCCTTTCACAAAGAAACAATAGTTTTGGAATTTGCAAGGTGTTCATAGCTTCAGCCTTCCGTGCATATAGAAAAGGCATTGCAGGGTACCCAAAATGATACTTTTTTTTTAATGGGGTTCAGAGTGAAAAAGTTTTAAAAAGCAAATCGTGTGTTTTTGTGTGGACA
This sequence comes from Garcialebias charrua, assembly GCA_038048925.1. Taxonomy (NCBI): domain Eukaryota; kingdom Metazoa; phylum Chordata; class Actinopteri; order Cyprinodontiformes; family Rivulidae; genus Garcialebias; species Garcialebias charrua. The sequence goes on from JBBPBX010067352.1 coordinate 14,382, forward strand.
GCAAAAATGCAACCATTAAGAAGACAATTATGTCATCATGGCCGCACCTCTAATCTAACCTGCAACCTAAAGGTATAATTTTCTTCTTTTTCTTGTGTTTATATTTTACACTCGGTGTGCAAGCTTTATTCACATGCTCCACGCTTTGCTTCTAATCTATCAAATCCATGATTCCATCAATGAGCTGTTTTTTCATTCAACCTTTATTTAGGCAGGTTAATCCCATTGAGCCTCGAGGACTCATTTAAAAGAGAGACCTGGATATTGTTGTTACATACTGGATATTGTTGATATTTACTTAAATTTAAATGATAGCCTCATGGTGGCAAACAAAAAGTAAAGAGAGCTTGATGAATTTACCCACCTGGGGACTTCGAAAACATCTCAAACGTGTCTCGGTAGTTGGGAAAGAACTACAAGTCTGGGTCAAAACAGTCAACGGCCCACGAAGACCCGGTGTTTCTTCTGCCACTCACTGGACCTCGTTTGAACGTCCCACCTGGATCTGCGGTTCTCCTGTGGTTTCTCCTGGTTTTCAACAACATTAGCAGGGAAGTTTTTTACTTTTGCTGATTTTTTCTGCTGTCCTTTGTTGACCTCGTGGCGTGGGGGGAAGAAAGCGTACCTGGTGCGTGAGCGTGGGGGAGGTGTTTTTGACTGGACCAGAACCGAACCGAACTGGCTGTGGGGACATCACCTACATTAAGTCCACTTAAGTCTGTTTCACCTCCGGAACCTGAGCCCATCTGCGCGCGTGTGCTTGCAGCAGCTGACTGGACCCGACTGGAGCTGCGCTCTCGCTCTCTCTGCGCTCTCACGCGCGTTCATCTGAGGGACGTGCGGATGTTTGAACTGCTGCTGAAATAATTCTGGAGCTGAGAGGTTCTGTTAGGCTTCAGTTTGAACTGCTGCTGAAATAATTCTGGAGCTGAGAGGTTCTGTTAGGCTTCAGTTTGAACTGCTGCTGAAATAATTCTGGAGCTGAGAGGTTCTGTTAGGCTTCAGTTTGAACTGCTGCTGAAATAATTCTGGAGCTGAGAGGTTCTGTTAGGCTTCAGCCCCTCTGGACTTGCTGTGTTTTTTTCTGGAGATGGCTTTTTTTTCCTTTTTTTAAAGAACCTCATTTGTTGTTGTGAGCTCAACAATAAACATCTTACCTGCTGCAGATAACTTTAAAGAGCCTCATTTCGTTGTTGTGGGCTGTTTGTGGATCAAACGAGCGGAGAGTGAAGCGCGGAGGATCTGGATCGTCGCTGTTTGGTGCCTGTTTTCACACCGAGAGCTGTTTGTGGATCAGACGAGCAGAAAGTGAAGTGCGGAAGAGAGCTGTTTGTGGATCAGACGAGCGGAGAGTGAAGCGCGGAGGATCAGGATCGTCGCTGTTTGGTGCCTGTTTCACACTGTTGGGGAGCTACTTGTGGATCAGACGGGCAGAGAGAATCGTGCGCCGCTGAGGATCAGGAGCTGCTGTTGCTGTTGTTTGGTGCTGTTCACGCTGTTGTCCCTTTGCTGTCCTGATACAAGCTGCAATCATGCCCTTAATTTTAAGAGGCATTTCTGGCATCACACTCTACTGTTTGCTGCAAACTGCTTGTTTCTACCCGTTGATTCTGGATCCAGCTTGTGTTAACCAGGACCACATCCATTCATATTCACAGGGGCGCATCACACTCTATCACACAAACTGCAGTTGGGCCTCCTCAAAGGAACTGTTTGCACACTTAAATTGTGACGCTTTATGGTCAGAGACTTTTCTGCATCATTCATATTACTGTCATTATTTTCAGTTCTCAGACTACCTGGAATCACTAAATCTTATCAACTCATCTGGATCTGCCCATCACTGCGACTTTCATTGTTTTTGGGCTCTGAATGATCGTATCTTCATTAATGTTTCACATGGTTCAATTATGGGGGAAAAATGTCACACTGTTAACTCCTGTAATTACACATCACTGACAAAGAAGTCAAGTAAATGTCTGATATTAATGTTGTTATTGATCTCAGGGATTCAGCCAAACCCAGGGCCAATCACTAACTACTGTACACCTAATGAGTTTAAAAATATTTCAGGTCTCCGTTTTCTGCATGTAAACGCTCGTAGCCTTCTAAAAAAACTTGATGAATTGAAAATCCTAATCACTTCTTCTGGGGCAGATGTGATCGTTATCTCTGAAACTTGGCTCAACAATTCTGTTTTGAAAAATGACTTGGCAATCAATGAATTTAAGATCTATCGTTGTGATCGTAATACAAGGGGAGGTGGAGTCGCTATTTACATCAGAGATTCTTTGGCTGCCAGGATTGCATCTAAAAAAACAATCGCAAACCAGTTTGAGGCTTTAGCTGTGAACATCACTTTGAAAGGAGGTCAGCCCTTAACTGTTGTTGGTTGTTATCGTCCCCCCTCCGCAACACCTGAAGCTCTGTCCTCCCTGACTGAATTCATAGGAAATTTAAAACACAATGAGATTGTTTTGGCTGGAGATTTCAACATTGATTGGAATAAGTCGACCCCCCTCTGTGATAAATTCAAGGAATGTTGCCTATCTCTCAATCTAACACAACTTATCGATTCTCCTACCAGACCAAACATAAAATGTCCCGAAAAATCTTCTATCTTAGATCTGTTTTTCACAAATGCACCTCACAAATTTCCTGGTATAGGTGTATTTGCCAACGTTTTGAGTGATCATTCCGTAATAGCAGCTCTTAGATCTACTAAACTTCCACCTGCTAAGCCCAGAATAATTCAAAAAAGGGATTTGAAACGTTTCAGTGAACAGTCATTCCTTTGGGATCTATCCCTCTTTGATTGGCAACGTATCCTACAAATCAATGACGTGAACACCGCTTGGAACTATTTTCACGATAGTTTCATTCTCTTTGTAAACAAACACGCACCTTTCCGGCAGTTCAGGATAAAGAGCCGTGACAGCCCCTGGTTTACTCCTGAACTAGCTGATCTCCTGCACTGGAGAGATCATCTTTGGGCCGCAGCAAGAAAATCACACTCAGACACTGATTGGTTGAAATTTCGGCAGCTAAGGAATAAATGTACAACTGCCATCAAAGCCGCAAAACGTAACTACTTCTTATCTCAGACCTCCAAAAATCTAAACGATCCTAAAAAATTCTGGAAAACCATCAAATCTCTCTCAGGCACCCCCCAATCATCTGACCTCCCATCACAATTTCTTGTTGACTCTGTTCCTGTGTCAAATAAGCACGAGATCCTGAACTGTTTCAATAAACATTTTGTTGCTTCTAGTTCATTATTTGACACAGTTACAAATGGAAAATCAGCCACTTTATCTAATAATCAAACTTCTACAAATCAAATCCCTCCTACAAGTCAACCATCTGTTAATCACACCTTCTCTTTTTCTCCGTTCTCAGTCAGTGAGGTAAATAAACTGTTAAATGATCTTGATCCTAAAAAATCTGCAGGTCCAGATGAACTTCCACCTTACTTTCTTAAGGCTGGCTGCTCATATCATCACAGTCCCTGTGACCCACATCTTTAATCTGTCCATAAGCCAAAACACCATTCCGGATGCTTGGAAAACAGCCTTTGTTCTTCCTTTGCTGAAGGGAGGTGACCCCACCTCATTGAACAATTATCGACCGATCTCTAAACTCTGCATCTTAGCCAAGGTTCTAGAAAAACTGATAAACTCTCAGATCAAAAACTATCTGGACTCATTTAACATCTTACCTCTTCATCAATCTGGTTTCAGGAAAAAACACAGCACAACAACTGCTTCTCTGAAGGTTCTGAATGATGTTGTTGAAGCATTGGATGCTAAGGACTATTGTGCTGCACTTTTCTTAGACCTGTCTAAAGCTTTTGACACTGTGGATCATAACATCCTGTGTCATAAGCTCTCAGAAATCGGTTTCTCTGATCACACCATCGGTTGGTTTTCTAACTATCTTTCCAATCGGAGGCAATGTGTTCAACATAACGGTACTTTTTCCAGCTATTTAACAGTTAAAAATGGTGTACCACAAGGCTCAGTTTTAGGACCCACTCTCTTTACAATCTACATAGCTAATGTAGGTCACTGCATCCCTGATGCATCCTTACATTTCTATGCTGATGATACAGTTGTTTATTGCCGAGCTAAAACAGTAGCTAAGGCTTTCCAGTTACTGCAATCCGCTTTTGACATCATCCAGTCAGATTTGTTCCGTCTCAAACTTGTCCTAAATGCTGATAAAACAAAAGGGATGTTTTTTTCAAATAGGAAGGCGGTTCCAGCAGATCCTCCTCTGATTTTATCTTCAAATGGTGTCCCTATTGAGTTTGTTGATTCCTATAAATATCTGGGTATCCTGATCGATTCACATCTCTCTTTTAAACTCCACGTGGAAAACCTAGTGAAGAAACTGAAAGTTAAACTGGGTTTCTTTTTCAGAAACAGATCATGTCTATCACTGAATGTTAGGAAACGCCTTGTATCTGTGACTTTCCTTCCCTCCATTGATTACGGTGACATTCTCTACATGAATGCTCCTACAAGCACCCTGCGGATGTTGGATGTTGTCTATCATGGTGCACTAAGATTCATAACTGGTTGTGATTATCGTACCCACCACTGCACCCTGTATTCACTGGTTAACTGGACATCATTAACCTCACGCAGACTCTTCCACTGGTACATTTTCATCTTCAAATCACTTCTTGGTCTGCTGCCCTCATACATCTCCTCCTACATGTCTTTGCGTGAGTGCAGCTACAGCGTGCGCTCTCAGGACATGATTACCTGCAGTGTTCCGTCAGTGAGGACTGAACTTGGAAAAAGGGCCTTCTCCTACTCCGCTCCTGCTTCATGGAATATCTTACAAAAAGATCTGAAGCTCTCGAACTTGACTTCTCTAAATGGTTTTCAGAATCTGTTGGAATCCTGGCAAAAACCAATGCAGATTTGTTCCTGTCTTTGATTTTATACATATACCTTATAATGTTTTGCTAGTTTTTTGATACTTTGTTAAAAAAAAAAAATATATATATATATATATATTATATATATATATATAT
>JBBPBX010067353.1:9386-19425 GCA_038048925.1 Garcialebias charrua
AAAACACAAGTTGGAATAAGTCCAGTTCACATGTACATGTGAAGTTCATGAATTGGCTTATGAATGTTGATCAATGGTCTCTTTCTGTGGGTTTAGCAAGCAGATTCACACAATGCTGTTTGTAAAAGAAATGGTTACATGGTAGATTTTGGTCTTACTGAAGCACAATCCTGTGGCAAAGAAATGAACGTGTTGACACAAATCAAGTTGCACGCCAAGCCCCACAGCAATCCCACAGGTACACCATAAATTTGATTTAATTTAAAACTATGTCATGCCTTGAATGACTGTCAAACCAGTTCAGTTTTACGATTGTTTTTTTTATGCATAAATGCCCCTTTAGTTCTGTTTTCAATCGAATGATTGACCTTTTCTCTACAAAAGTTACAGAAAGTGCATTACTACAATTAAATGTGACAACTTGACGTCCTTAGGGTTTGTTCCCATTATCTCTATTAACCAAACGTTATCAAGACAATTGTGGCCATGAACTAACTGAAAGTAGCCGTTAGTTTTGCTTAAATTACAATACATTGTTATAAAGTGTACTTTTCAGTAAAAAAGCATTTGTTTTAACTCAACAGGTGTTGAAAATGGGATTATTTCTCTCTCTCCCACACTAGTATTCTCCTACTTTGCGTGTGTGTGAGTGTAGCTGCTTGTCACCTCCAGCAAAGTGTGTGAGAAACGTTAGTGCCTGAAATGCTCCAGCGTGATGTTAAATACCAGGCTTTGCTATAAACAATCTCACTCAACTGGTCTTCTGTTCTCTCCCTTTCTCTCCTCTACCCTTATCCCACGTCTTCTTTTGTGTGTGTCGTGCCCTCACTTGTTTTCTTCTTCTCTCTTTCTGTGCCTCTTTGTTTCTTTGTGTGTCCTCCTCAGGTTCATGTGCGCACAGTTGGCTAACCCTGTCCTGGAGAGCATCAGTATCATTGATACTCCTGGAATCCTGTCGGGAGAGAAGCAGAGGATAAGCAGAGGTCAGCCGCTCACACACACACACACACACACCACTGACGCTGTACCAACCTTTTGTTCACATGCTCATCAGCAACACTTGCTAACTCGACACCATACCACACCCTCTGCGAACACGTTTAAGTGTTTTAATCAGTCTCTTGCAGAGATGCAAAGTAAACCCACAGGAAGTCACAGTTTAAATATACTGTACTGTCAAAAGAAAATGCACTTTAAATGACGTACATACTCTTCTTTTTCAAGTCTTTCCCTGGCGTTTGTCTTTGGCAGGTTCTCTAGAGACTGTGTGCTCACAGTACAGTCAAACCTGTATTTAACCCTTTTACACCCTCAGGGCGAAGCGTAACTAAACAGCTGAACGTAAATGTGAAGGAGACCTTCACAGGTTGACAGTAGCGAGATTCGAAGGTCGTTTCCTGCATTTCTACGGCTCCACGTGTTCAGTGCAACCTTTTTTATTTTCAGAGAAATGACACCAATTTTTTTTTTCTTCAGTTTAATTCATCCATAAAGACCTAATTCCCATTTTCATCTGTTTTGTCTTCAGCTTTATCACTTGAGTTATTTTCTTGTGCTCTTTCTTTATTTTTTTTCCACTTGCTCCTACAATATGACCTTCAGGGTCATTGTAGCATTGCTGCATACACATTTTTGCTGCATACACATTTTTTCTAACTTTTGATGATCTTACAGAACATATGAAGAGGATAGAGCAGCAGCAGAATGCAGCTTCTGCTTTTTCTACCTGATCTGAGCTGTTTTAAGAGGAAACGCATGTACAAGCATTGGGTTTTGTGTTCTCTGGTGAAAGGAAGTGGAGTAAATGGCAAACAGAGCAGAGTTTCCCAAAACTGACCCTAGACCTCCACACACACACACTTTCCATGGCCTGTATTCCAGTGAGAGCTGCTTCATCAATCTGCTTTAGATTAATGACTCTTATTTCCCATAAGGCACAGCGAGAGCCAAGAGGGAAACGATATGAACCGATTAGGAAGTTTAAGAGATTTTCTTGCAGACATCACAGCTTTTCGTTTACCACACTGACTTTTTTCTGCATAAGTCACAGTAAAACTTAATTTAACAAAAGTAAACGTATATTTATTACTGTTGTAGTGCAGATGGTTGGCAATATAACATTTCCATATCAGTTTTAAGTAAAGATACACTTCATACCTAAGATTTTTCCCTCTATACGTTCCTCTACATTCCTACATTCTTCCATTCTTCAGCGACTCGCACACGTCATCCTGCACTTTGTTTCTGTATAAACACGGACACAATACTGTACTCCACAGACTTACTGTACAGACTGTGTCTTATATAAACAGCACCGATTAGATTGTGCGGCTCAAGTATGACGGGCACATGCACGTCCGTGCTCAAAGTGACAACAGATATTAGCTTTGAACCAAACTACAACATTACATTAGAATTTTCCTCAGAGCTAATCAGCTGAGAAGGACTACTTATTTTATGTAAGACATAAAATGTTCATGAAACAGAATCAGTTTAGTGACATTCAAGGGGGTTGTTGTGTAAGCCTATAGCTGTGTTCATTTTTGATTAGAGCAGCATTTACTGCTCAGTGTTTGTTCCTGACTGAACTGTTAAAAGACAAAAGATGTGTTGAAACTGATTTTTTGCAGAACTATTTGATAACTTTCCCATTTAAAATGTGGATAAGCTGACGGTGAACAATGACTAAAATAATTCAACTAAATAATGAAAATAATTCCTAGAATTCAATTCAGTTTATTTACAGAGCGCCAAGTTGCAACAGAAGTTGTCTCAGGGCACTGAACAGAAACGTTCATATATAAAAAATAATTTCACGTTATTTATCTGAGGAGCAGACTGCTTTGAATTTAACTCCCATCGCAGACTGTCATCTTTAGCAAGGAAAGGAAAAACTCCCACATGAGAGAAACCTTTAGCAGAACCAGGCTCAGGACAAGCGGTCATCTGCTTCGACTGGCTGGGTTTGGTAGGAACAGATACACAATGGCAGGGCCAGAATCACGTTAAGATAGAAATAGTATCAAATGAAAACTATTCAATTTCAGTAAATCATTTAAGGACAATTTGTCCTCTAGTAAGTAGTCTAAGCCTATGGCAGCATAACAAGCCAACCTTAAGTACATGGTTAGGATTGATCAAAAAGGAAAGTCTTAAAACTGGACAATGTGTCAGCCTCATGGACAGAAACTGGAAGTTGGTTCCACAAGAGAGGAGCCTGAGAACTGAAAGATATTCCTCCCATTCTGCTTTTGGAAACTCTAGAAACCACAAGTAAGCCTGCAGTCTGAGAGCGAAGTGCTCTGTTAGGAAAATATGGAACAATAAGATCTCAAATGTAAGATGGAGCTAGGTTGTTGAGGGCTTTGTAGAAGCCAACTTCACTTTTATACTTTTGTTAATGTAGTTGGGACCCTGTGTACTCTATTTCGTTCCACCACATGTACCACATGTGGTGCGTATGACTAATAAGAAACTTTGACTTTTGACTTTTAAAGCTTTAAATGTGCTGTTAGGTAAATTTAGTTGTTTCAACACACTCTGTCATCATGCTGCTCAGATCCCAAGTCCTGACGGTAAACTAAACTTTCTCCTGGTTTTAGCTTTTTAAGCTAACGTACAAAACTAAAAGCAGTTTTCTACACCAACAACCTGGTAAAGATTTGGACGTCTGTTGGTCTTAAAGTGAGACTAAACCCAGGTTGAGACGTAACTCCTCCTTCCAAAATCTCCCTGAAAATGGGCATGTCGAGAGACAAGGAAGGGTGGAGGTAGAGTTGTGCTTTTGTTCACGCCTCCACCTGCAACAACCTAAAACAAATTAAACCTCTAGCCAACAACATACACCAAGCAACAACAAAGAATAAACATGTAGATGTATTTATCTATTCCACCCATTCCATCCAAAACCAAAGGCCTAAAACAATGAAAATGAAAAGAAAAATAAAACCGCTTGTCAGGAGTGAAATGCAGCACTTCCATATAAGGTATGCACTTCTCATCTCTGCAGGGGATTGGCTCTGCTTGAACCACCTGTGTGACATCACACATGAGCAGACATGTCACACATGAGCGTTTGCACAAATAAGAAAATTAAGGTGTAATCCACCAGTTCAACCCATAGAACTACCGTAAACACATTTTTAGACCAAATATTGCCAAATATTGCCAATTTACACAGATATGCACAATTATGTGAGAATAAACACAGCCATAGTGCTAGATAACATTTTAAACACATTCTAGGAAGTTTATCAGCTAAAAAAAGTTAATTTTGGGTTTAGTCGCACTTTAAATCCTAATATTTCTTTCTACTCCATGATTTTCATCCGTCTGTATTTGTGCTGACGTCACAGCTGGGCGTCTGCTCGTCCTTGCAGTCCATATGGTTCACACACACAGAGCAGCTGTTGATGCTATAAGTAAGTCTGGGCTCCAGCAGCTGTCTCTGTGTCTGATGTCCTGTTGTGGGTTTAGAAACAGGCTTTTGAGTGAGTCTTCAGTCGGCTCCGACTGGGCTTTTACCCTCTTTTGTAATGAGCACCCACAGGTACAAACTTGTCTAGACCTCTATGTCCACCTCTATTCATAGTTTTCCTTTACTTTCACTTTTACTCCTCTGATTCTCTTTTCTTCTGTCCATTTGTCCCCGAGTCTCTCAAGCGGCAGTATTGCTCTGCCGTTTTGCTGTTAAGACATATTGTGGGACAAAAGCCAGCCGTGTTGGAACGTATCTGCAGCAGTGATTGTGCAGCAGCTGAGATGAGTTTTTAATACCAGCTGCATTCTTGTCTGATCAGATGATCCTCAGGAACTAATCAAAGCCACAACTCTCAGCGCTCTCTGAGAAAACCGGGAGAACGCAGGAACAACCTGTTCTGTGTTTAGAGTTAGCCTTTTGTTTTTAAAAATGTTAAAGGAAGTGAATGGTGCAGTTCTATTTCGTGTAGCTCCGCCCTTTAACCACGCCTATTGGGTGTGTCCCTGCGCTTCGCGCCAACATTGAAGACCTTTTAGTCCACGCCCACCTGCTGTGGGCCCCACCTATGTCCACTATAAGTTCAAGGTGGACTATAGTTCTGCTCCCGATTTTTCTTCAAACCAACGACGAAGAAAGATGTCTACACCTCCATTTAAATACTGCCCAGCATGCCACGGCAAGGGCTTCATCCTGTCCTCCGACCTGCACAAGATGTGCGAGATGTGCAATGGACCAGTGCACGCGCAGCAGGCGTTGGAGCCCCATTGCTCCTGCCTTGCCTGCCTCCGTCTGCCGGCGGAGGAGAGGCAGCGCCGAGTGGACCTCTTCACCCTCGGAGTCCAGGAGCAGCACCAGCCGGTGGAGGAAGCAGGTTGGCTAAATGACCTAGCCGAAATAGCCTGCGGCTCAGAGACAGCTAGTGGCGGCGGTCCTCCCTCCGTTGGAGGCTCGGAGCCAGCCTCGCCTTTTCTCCATCCCCAGGAGAGTACTAGCTGCCGCGTCCCGCCCTGTCCTCAGGGAAGCGCGGGACCGGCCCTGTCTCCAATGGGAGCCGAACCATCCGGCGCGCACGTCCCGGACCACGCACCAGTTGGACCGGAACCGTCGCCCTCCATGCCTTCATCAACAGCATCCTCACCAGCACCAGTGGACTCACCTCCCCCCCCGTCTGAGACCCCGGGGGCGCAGGGCAGCCACTCCTCCCTCCTCAGCGTCCTCCCCGAGATCATCAGGTGGGCCGCGGATGTGTGTGGCATGTCGGTGCCTGAAAGCACCACGGCAGCGACGTCCTCGCTCCTGGCGGGAAAGTTCGCACCGAAGCATGGCGGCGCAGCAGAGCCAGTCTGGCCAGACCTGCCGGACGTGATTTCCCTCCTGCAGGGTGCTTTTAAAGACCCCCTGAGGCTGAGGGCACCGGTGGCTTCATCTGCTTCCATCACCAGGGTGCGCGGGCTCACGGCTCAGGACTTTCCCGCGGTGCCGCCGCTCGAACCGAGCCTCTCGGCGGTATTTGGGATCCGTGCGTCCAAGCACGTTGGGAAACGGATATTCCCACCAGCACCTGGCGACCTGCTTGCTGCAAAAACTCAGGACCGCATTCACCAGTGTGCAGCCCAGATCGGCGCGGCCTCGAACAACATTGCGCTTTTGGCGCTCAGCATCGGGCGGACTTCACCTGACGCCACGGTCGGAGACGCGGTGGACGTCATCACCAACTTATGCGCCGTTCAGGCAATGTGCGTCTCCCGCATCTCTGCATGGGCGACACTCCTCCAGCGGAAGCTGTGGCTGGGACTCTCATCCTCCATCCCAGATGAGCTCAAGAAAGATCTGCTGGGGGGACCAATATCGAGCGAGGGGCTCTTCGGCGAGCACTACCGCTCGGTCTTTGAGCAGCTGCGCTCCTCATCAGAGGCACTGGAGCAGGTGAGGAAGCACACTGCCGCGCCCAGACCAGGACCCCGCTCTGCGCCCGGCCCCATCCGCGTGCATGAACAGGGCAGAGGCTTCCGCCAGCAACAGCGTCGCTTTGCACCCACCTCGACCTTCTCGGCGCCGCCACCTCCAGCTCCACCGAGAAGTCACCCTGCTCAGTCCTTCCAGAGGCCTGGGGCGCCTCGGGCCAGGGGCCGTCATCAGCCGTGGACTGGCCACCAGGACTTTAAGAGAAGCCATTATAAAAAATGATGGGGCGCAGGAGGTGTGTGCACTGATGGTTTTTTGGGTTTAAATAAAGAATCTGTTATGAAAAGCAGTGTTTTTCATTTAGACTCGTTACATCCTTCCTGTTCAAGGTATGTGAGCACATCTCCACAAAAGTTTTTTGTGCCTGATACTAAGCTACCCAGCGATCCTGCACAAGACGTGAGTATCTGTAAACTTCAAACAGGCCAGCTGACAGGTGCAGGCACAGACCTCTCTGTGACCTCCCCAGCCCCGCCTCCCCACTCGAGTGTGGGGACCAGCTCCTCCAGGTGTCAGCGATCAAAGAGCAGCACATCACACACGAGAGTCAGAGACACCTCAGTTCTCTTAAACCGTGTTAAAAACCATGAGCCTGGCGTTGGATCATTTGATCAGACCAGGATTTTTACGTTTACTCCTCTCAGTCATCCCGAGGTGAGCGCAGACAGCAAATCGTTCAAAAAAAGACGTTTGTCTCATCTGCCGGGTGCTAACGAAGAACCGAGCAGCAGCCGTGACGCGGTGCTCGGTGAACGCCCCTTTCTCAGAGGGCCTCCCAGGGACCAACGCGGACTCTGTCCACTTGGTGGCGGTCGAGGCCAGATTATCTCTTCTTATGAAACAGGACAGACAAGCAGCTCCACTGTCAGACCACAGTGCAGAGTGGCTCCAGCTTTGCTCGCTAAACAAATGGCTAAAACGAGTAATCTGCCAGGGCTATTCCCTGCAGTTTGCGGTAGCACCACCCAAATTCAACGGGGTGCTACAAACAGAGCTAACCTCCACAGAGCAGGGGTTAGCGCTTCAGTCGGAACTTCAGGAACTATTGACAAAACACGTCATTTCCGGGGTTCCTCCCAACGAAGAGAGGACGGGGTTTTATTCAAAATATTTCCTCGTCCCCAAGAAGTCAGGAGGTTTGAGACCGATTTTAGATTTATCGATTCTCAACAGACACATTATGACTCGATCCTTTCATATGCTGACAACAAAACGTGTCCTCGAGTTCGTATCGAGGGGGGACTGGTTAGTGAGCATCGACCTCCGCGACGCCTACTTCCACGTTCCCATAGTAACCAAACACCGGAAGTTCCTCAGATTTGCGTTCCAAGGGGTCAGTTACGAGTTCAACCGTCTCCCCTTCGGGTATGCGTTGGCCCCCCGCACTTTCACGAAAATTATCGAAGCGGCGTTACAGCCGCTTCGTTCGAGGGGCGTCAGAATTTTATTCTATCTCGACGATCTACTGCTTCTGTCTGGCTCGAGACAGGAAGCGGAAGCCCAGACAGTCGATCTGGTGAATCATCTATCCCGCCTGGGCTTCGCGGTGAACTGGGAGAAAAGTTCTGTGATTCCAGCTCAGAAAATAACCTTCTTGGGAGTTGTTTTCTGCTCACAGACCATGACAGCAGTCTTATCGGACCAGAGGAAGGACTCGCTGACGTCACTCCTCCGGTATGTCCAGCGTCACAGATCTGTACCAGCGTTGTCAATAATGCGTTTATTGGGAATGATGGCGTCTGCCCACGCGGTTGTAAAACAGGGTTTGTTAAACATGCGTCGGCTACAGATATGGTTTGCACGACAGAGGATCGACCCGGTACGTCACAAACATCGCCGAGTCACGGTTCCGCCGTCAGTAGAAGCGGACCTAGTGTACTGGGGGAATCCCAGGATCTTAGCAGAAGGGGTTCCCCTAGGGAAAGTGACGTCTTTTCAAATGATATTTACGGATGCGTCTCTCTCCGGCTGGGGAGGGACTTACCTGTCTCAGTCGGTGAAAGGGGCGTGGCCGCCAGGCACGTCCCTTCACATAAACGTCTTGGAGCTTTTAACGGTGCACAAGGTTCTCAAACACTTTGTCCACGAGGTCAAGGGTCAGGATGTGCTTGTTCACACAGACAACAGAGCGGCAGCTGCTTACATCAACCGACAGGGCGGAGTAAGGTCAGCTCAGCTCCTGAACACAGCCAGAGAGCTGCTCTGTTGGGCCCACACACATCTGAAATCACTGAGGGCAATTTACATTCCAGGTGTGCTGAACACAGGGGCAGACATTATGTCCCGCGGCGGGCCGCTGGACAGAGATTGGACTCTCCACCCGGACCTAGCCTCCCAAATTTGGAGCAGGTTCGGGAGAGCAGAGGTGGACTTAATGGCCACCAGGGAAAACGCTCAGTGTCCCCTGTTCTACTCGTTAAGTCCTCGAGACAATCCCCCGTTGGGGGTGAATGCGTTTGCCCACAGACCGTGGCCTCAAACACTAATTTATGCTTTTCCTCCAGTTCCTCTACTATCAGCGCTGCTGGAGAGAGTGAAGGAGGAGAAGTTACCAATGATCCTGATTGCACCGGAGCGCCTGAACGCACCATGGTTCCCGGCGCTTCAGCAGCTGACAGTCAGATCATGGAGACTCCCCTGGAGAGACGACGCTCTCCTACAGGCGGGGGGAGCAATAAAGAGTTTTCCAGTGATAGGTCAACATCTTCTGGTTTGGTTGCTGAACGTGAGCGTTTAGAAAACCTTGGGTTTTCTAAAGACGTTATATGCACCATCCAGGGAGCAAGAGCAGTGTCCACTACGGCTGTTTACGCATCCAAATGGGCTGCTTTTCAGCGGTGGTGCCTGGAGAATCAATTGGATCCATCCTCATGTCCTCTGGTCTCCATTCTGTCATATTTACAGCTACTGCTGGACAGGAATTTGGCCTTCAGCACAGTTAAACTCTATGCTGCGGCAATATCTTCCTGCCACGAGGGGTTTAATGATAAAACTGTGTTTAGTCATCTCCTAGTGAAGCGTTTCCTGAAAGGTGCCAGACGGTTAAGACCAGTCTCACGCACCTTGGCTCCACAATGGGATTTGGTTACTGTATTGAATTCATTAACTGAAGATCCATTCGAGCCATTGGATCAGATCCCGTTAAAGTTTTTATCCTTTAAAACGGCTCTGTTGTTAGCCCTAACATCAGCTAAGAGGGTAAGCGACTTGACAGGCCTGTCTGTTTCTCCCTCCTTTTTCAAAATTCAAGGAGATGGGAGCTCAGCTGAGCTTAGGCCGAACCCTGCTTTTATCCCTAAAAGCATCACGAGTTCATTTAAATCCAGAATCATTACTCTGGACGGCTTTTGTCTTCCCCCTCACACCCGTGCAGAGGAAGAACGTCTTCATTTGCTTTGCCCAGTACGAGCACTAAAGTGTTATGTGGCTCGCACTGCCGCAATACGTAAATCGGATAAGCTTTTTGTTCATTTTAGAGGTCAGTCTCTAGGTCAACCTCTGACTTCTCAGCGGCTGTCACACTGGTTGTGTGAAGCTATTGCTCAGGCCTACAGCTCTGCGGGTCTCGAGCCTCCTGAGGGAATTAAAGCTCAT
>JBBPBX010067354.1:0-19425 GCA_038048925.1 Garcialebias charrua
ATTGAACACAGGGGCCCCACAAGGATGTGTGCTGAGCCCCCTTCTATTCACCCTGCTAACACACGACTGCACACCATCATACAGCTCCAACCACTTCATCAAGTTTGCGGACGACACAACAGTGGTGGGTCTCATCAGCAACAACGATGAGACGGACTACAGGAACGAGGTGAGCCGCCTGGCCTTGTGGTGCGGACACAACAATCTCACTCTCAACGTGGAGAAGACAAAGGAGATTGTTGTGGACTTCAGGAAGAGGGATGCCCAACATGCCCCTCTGACCATCAACAGCACCGCAGTGGAGAGAGTAGACAGCACCAAGTTCCTGGGAGTGCACGTCTCAAAGGACCTGTCCTGGAGCAGGAACACTGCAGCACTGGCAAAGAAGGCTCACCAGCGTCTCTACTTTCTCCGCAAGCTGAAAAGGGCTGGAGCTTCAACCCCCATCATGAGCACCTTCTACAGAGGTGCCATAGAAAGTGTCCTGACCAGCTGCATCACTGTGTGGTTTGGTGCATGTACTGCATCCTGCCGCAAGAGCCTCCAGCGCATTGTGAGAGCAGCTGAGAAGATAGTCGGCACCTCCTTCCCCTCACTGCAGGACTTACACAGCAAACGCCTCACTCGGAAAGCCCACTGCATGGCAGGTGATCCCACACACCCACTACACAGCTGCTTCAGACTGCTGCCATCAGGAAGGAGACTGAGGAGTCTCCAGGCTCGAACCAGCAGACTGAGAGACAGCTCTGTTCATCAGGCAGTCAGGATGCTAAACACTCTGCCTGCTCTGCCCCCCCTCCCATTTGAACTGCCTTAACACTAAAACTTTCTCACACATTACCACAACACAAAGATTTTAACACTGGACTCTGTGTCATCAAACGGGTTATTCACTAAACTCTCGGTCATGTGCTCATACAGTTTGCACTACTTCTCATACTTGCACTAATGTTTGTATTACATCACTGCCTATAATCATAATACTGTTTACATTCTCTGTTTACATTTATTAATACTGTTTACTTTTTTTACTACTGCTTACATGTAATTACTACTGTTTACATTTACACTACTCTAATATCTACACCACTGCTGATACATATACAGTGTGCTCTGAACGGTCTTACTTAGGGATGCCCAATGTGCCTTACTGCATATGCCACTTTTTGCCTCTATAACAACATCAACTACTACCTCATACATATACTGTGTACATTAACTCATACGCTGCTTTGCCACTTTGCAAATGTCAATGCTAGAAACCTTTAGTTTATTTTAGTTATACTTTTTATACTCTTTTTTATACTAGTATGCAAAAACTCAGGACAGTATTATGTTCATTAAATGTTTAATGTTTTAGTTTTAGAGTTGGTGTAAATTTTCATACTCTTATACCACTATGCAAAAAACTCAGGACAGTGTTAGTTTTACTATTTTATGCTTATGTCTATTATTATATGTTTCAGTGTTTCAATGTTTAGATGTTTACTGTTGCACCGAGGGACTGAGAGAAACGCAATTTCGGTCCTGTGTATGTCCTGTACAGTACATATTGCAGATCTGACAATAAAGTTGACTTTGACTTTGACTTTGACTGATATATATAGTATATATATATTTTTTTTCTCTTTTTCTCTCTCTCTTTTGTTTTCTATTGTTTATTGTTTGATTGTTTATTGTTTAAGGAAATTCTACCATTGCTGTTCATTGTTCTTTAGTTTTAGCAGGTCGCTTTCGTAAATGAGCCCATGAGGTTCAAAAGATTTACCTGACTAAATAAAGGTTGAATGAATGAATGAATCTCTTTAAAACTGTACCAGAAGTTCAAAAGTACGTGGATGAGATGCAGAAAACTGGATCATGAAGGACAAGGACATATACCGGTACTTTTTTCAGTTCTATATTGACAGCTTTTGGTTTGACCTGAGGTAACAAAATTATTTTGCACAGCTTAACAAATTAGATCAATTAAGGCTGTTTAATTTTCTGCTTAAAAAAATATATATATATAAAAAAAATTGCGTTAATATGCAAATGCGGGATCTCTGGCTCTTCCTACTGGAGCTGGGAAGTTTTCACATGTACCCCAAAGTTGAGTTACATGTACGGCAGTCTGTGTGTCATTTATGTTGGTATTCTTTTGTTTTTGTTTTTTATGTATAAGTTTAGAGGTTGTTAAAAAAGAGAGGTTGCACCCCACTAAATGTAATCTATGGACGGATGAAATAATCTTTGCTATTATAAAAATGGGAGCAGAAATAGTTAACAATCAGATATGAACAACATTAAATTCTGCACTTTTAATGTCAAGGGGATACATCACCCAATAAAACGGAAGAAAATATTAAGCTTTCTAAAAAAAGACAAGATACAAATTGCATTTCTTCAGGAAACCCATCTGGTGGATAAAGAGCACTTGAAACTCAAGCGAGAATGGGTGGGCCAGGTCTTTTATTCCTCCTTCTCCTCTAACAGCAGAGGGGTAGCCATTTTAATACATAGAGCAGTACCCTTTGTACCTGAGTCTTACAAACAGGACTCAGAAGGCAGATATATCCTTGTTCGAGGGTCCCTCTGGGGTACATCTATCACAATGATGAATATCTATGCTCCTAACCCACCGCCCCCATCATTCTGGACAGAGATAGCAGCTGAACTGGAGGAATATAAGAGCCCTCTAACGGTGCTGGGCGGTGATTTCAATTGTTGTTTAAATGAAAAGAAGGACAGGTCCACAGTAACAGCACAGAGAAAATCTAGTACAGGGACGCCACTGATGAAAATGTTAAATGATACATCACTGACAGATGTATGGAGAACCCTGAATCCACTAGATAGGGATTTTACTTTCTATTCTAACCCACACAATTCCTATTCAAGAATAGATTTTTTCTTTATACCTCCTCAGATTATGGGACAAGTTACTGCATGCTCTATAGGGTCAATCCATATCAGTGACCATGCCCCAGTTTATATGCAATTGTCAATTACTGATACTACAGCTGATAAACCAAAGTGGCGCTTCCCGTCATATTTACTTAATGATAAAAATTTTAAGGAGAAAATGGAAGCGGAAATAAAACAATTTTTTGAAATAAATGATACTAATGACACAAGTCCAGAGTTTCTCTGGGAAGCTGCAAAGGCTTATTTAAGAGGGTTCACAATTTCATATATGGCACATCGTAAGAAAACATTACAGATGAAACAAAACAGATTGGAGATGGACCTAAAGCAGGCAGAAGCTATTCATAAATCCCAACCTACTAAAGTAAATCTTGTTAAGGTACAAACTATTAGAGCTGCTCTGGATTCAATTATAAATGAAAAGGCTGTGAGGTCATTATTCTACCAAAGACAACGTATGTATGAATATGGAAATAAACCTAGTAAATACTTGGCACGCCTGCTCAACCAGAGACAACATAACAATATAGCAAGCATTAGAGATGCAAGAGGTAACAGACACTTTGATAAAAATAAAATTAGTTCTGTATTTGTGTCATTTTACAAATCTTTATACAAATCTGATAACAATAGCACGAAAGAGGAACTGGATAAATTTCTTTCTAGAGTCAAGCTACCAACACTGACAGAACAGCAGCAAGACATTATGGGTGGACCCATACAGGAAAAAGAAATATTGGAAGCAATAGCACTAATGCGTAGCGGGAAATCACCAGGTCCTGATGGATTTTCAGCCGAATGGTTTAAAGCATATAAGCATAATCTTACTACGCATCTAACTAAAACTTTTAATTACAGCTTTAATGTTACACACCGGTTACCAGAAACAATGTCTTCAGCTAATATTAGTCTAATTTTGAAAAAAAAACAAAGACCCAGAAGACCCAGCCTCTTACAGGCCCATCTCACTTATTAATGTGGATGCAAAGATCCTGGCGAAGGTGCTGACCCTTAGGCTTGAACCTATGATTGCCCGTTTGGTAAAACCAGA
Source organism: Garcialebias charrua (assembly GCA_038048925.1). Lineage (NCBI taxonomy): Eukaryota > Metazoa > Chordata > Actinopteri > Cyprinodontiformes > Rivulidae > Garcialebias > Garcialebias charrua. The sequence goes on from JBBPBX010067354.1 coordinate 3,959, forward strand.
TCAAACAGGATTCATCAAAGGAAGAAATTCTTTTCACAATATTAGGAGGCTTATGAATATTATACAGTTTGCCAGTAATAATGCCATACAAGGATTAGTGATGTCCCTGGACTCACTGAAGGCTTTTGATAGAGTTGAATGGCCCTTTCTCTTTTGCACTATGGACAAATTTAAAATTGGGACAGGATTCATTGAATGGGTAAAATTACTGTATCGATCACCTAAAGCCTCCATAATTGTCAACTCCCATTGTTCAGATCCCTTCCTCCTTGAGCGAGGAACCCGACAGGGGTGTCCATTGAGTCCTCTCTTGTTTGCACTGGCTATTGAGCCATTTGCAGAGCTTATAAGAACTGAAACTAAGATAAAGGGGATAGAGGTTGGAGATAAAATACATAAAATCTCTCTCTATGCGGATGACGTACTTTTATTCTTGGATAAGATTGATACATCTATCCCACATCTGATGGAATGTTTAAAGCAATTCGGACACGTGTCGGGTTTTAAGGTTAATCTGTTAAAGACAGAGGCCATGCCTGTTGGGGCTATGACAGAGTCTGTTGTGCCCAGTAACTTCCCCTTCCATTGGTCACCGGCAGGAATAACTTATCTTGGAATAAGAATCAGCCCCTGTCTTAAAAAACTAGTAAAACTTAACCTGGAACCAATTATGGCTGGAGTAAAGGAAGATCTACTGAGATGGGGAACTTTACCTGTTTCTTGGTTGGGTAGGATGAGTGTACTCAAAATGAACATATTACCCAGGATGTTATACTGTCTGCAGATGTTACCAAACTCAATTCCAAACAGCTTCTTCATAAATCTAAATAAGGTGTTTACAAATTTTATATGGCAAGGGAAAAAGGTCAGAATGAAATTAGGTAAATTACAAAGAAGTAAGGAAAGAGGAGGACTTGGCGTGCCCAATATGCGTTTGTATTATTGGGCGGCTCAAATAAGATACTTGAAAGAATGGGTGAACCCAGATAGTACAAACACGTGGATTGATGTAGAATCCAAGAACTGTGGTGTGTTGAACCTAAAAGATGGTCCCTTTGTTAGTTATAAGAAAGCAAAAACTGAGGTCCAAAACAATTATATAGTACTGAACACACTAATTACATGGAATAAGATCAAAACATATTTTAAAATGAAAGACCACTTCTCCCTGCTTGCCCCTGTATGGTGTAATCCTGATTTCCCTCCATCATATCAGGACCCGGTATTCAAAGTGTGGCAAGATAAGGGTCTAGATTGCCTCAGTAAATTTTTTGAAGGAGAAGCAATTGAATCATTTGAAAATCTGAAGAGTAAATATAACTTGCAACAATCTCACTTCTACCGTTTCCTACAGATGAGGCACTTTTTACATAAAAATGCTAGGGCCCCAAAGACATCGTTTCTTGAAGACATTCTTATTAAGACCAAATCAAAGAAATTTATATCTTATATCTATGAGAAACTTGGGTCGAATCTAGAATGTTCCTGTGATTATTTACGGAGACAATGGCAAATGGATTTGGACTGGCATATTGAGGATGACACCTGGACATCAATCTTGAGAAACACACATAATATGTTGACGTGTAATGCGGACAGAGAGACACAATTTAAAATACTTCACAGGCTTCATACTACGCCAATACTGAGGGGCAGGATGGGACTGGGATCTTCAACCTGTAGTAAATGTAATTTAGAACCTGGTACGTACACACATATGTTTTGGAAATGTGTAAAGATTGAGAAGTTTTGGGGGGAGGTACAGGCTGAGGTGACCTCTTTGATGGGGTATGACCTACATTTATCACCCTTTCACTGTATTTTGGGAGCTAAAGTGGACAATGCAAAGAGCACCCATAACACTAAATTTATAGGAACATGTCTGCATGCTGCAAGGAAGGCCATCCTCAAGTTTTGGATATCACAGGAAGCCCCGACATTGAGTGACTGGTATAACGAGCTTCTGAGGATACTTCCTCTGGAAAAACTGACCTACACCTTACGGGATGAAAGTGAGAGATTTATTAAGATATGGAAACCACTCCTGGATAGACTGGATCCCACAGGCCTCAACTTTACATAGGGGATGACATGCTGCCTCATAATTTTAATTATTAATATTACTTCTTTTCTTAGTTGATTTGTCTGTATTTCTTTTTTCTTTTCTTTTCTCTTTTCTTTTTTATGATTTTTGGTTATTGTAGAACCTGCTGTGTGTTTACCTGTTTTATTGAAATTGTTTATGTCGGGAGGGGAAAAAGAAAAAGTTGGGGTTTCTCTATACATATATCATACAATTAACAGATGTGTTTGTATTTGTTATGAGAGCCTCAATAGATAAATTGGAAAAAAAAAATAATAATAATAATAACTCTCTCTTTTAACAAAGTTAATTTGAATGTTAGAAGGTAATATGTTTTTGTGGGCCTTATACAGTACATAAATATTAAAATGTGATAATCAACCAATTCATAGAATTTCCAAATTTTCAATTTACAAAACAATATATGTGATGGATGGGTGTAATCTTTTCTAGTGATAATTCTTATAGCTCTTTTTTGTAAAATAAAGACCGGATTTGTGATTGTCTTACAAGCTTTACCCCAAACTTCAATACAGTAAATCAAATGAGGAAGAATTAATGTATTATATAACAAAAACAGGGCTTTGTCATTAAATAACTCCTTCACTTTATATAGTATTCCAATAGATTTTGAGATTTTTGTTCGTAAGTAATTAATGTGAGTTCTCCATGACAGCTTGTCATCAATGATGACACCCAAAAATTTCACCTCACTGACTTTACTGATCTCAATACCATTTACTTTAAGTGAAAGATCACCATCAGTCTCCATATTACTGAATATCATGTAATTTGTTTTCTCTAAATTCAATGACAGTTTGTTTTGTTGAAACCAATGTTGTATTCTTTCAAATTCTGTCTGTACTATGTTCAACATTGTTTTTATATCTTTTCCTGAATAAAAAAATTTGTATCATCAGCAAATAAAATACATCCAAAAAGTTCTGATACATTAACCAAGTCATTCACATATAAAGTAAACAACTTAGGTCCTAGTACGGAACCTTGAGGGACTCCACATGTAATATTACCAAATTTAGATCTTACACCATTCATTTCTACAAACTGTTTACTATTACAGTACTGTATTCAAGTAGCTAGATACCCACTGAAGTGCATGACCTCTCAGACCGTATCTACTTAGTTTTTCTAAAAGAATACTGTGATCAATGGTGTCAAATGCCTTCTTTAAATCTACATAAACACTGACACAATGTTGGTGTCGATCAATTGCAGTTGTTATGTGTTCTATGAATTCCATAATAGCCATTGATGTGGAACTGTTAGCTCTGAACCCATACTGACTGCTACTTAAGACAATTTGTTTCTCTATAAATTGATCTAGTCTGGTAACAAATAATCTCTCCAGGATTTTTGAAAATTGCGGTAACAAGGATATTGGTTTATACTTTTCGAATACGTTTCTCACCATTTTTAAAAATCGGAATCACCTTAGCTGTTTTCATATTGTCGGGGAATATACCAGTTGAAAGTGATAAATTACAGATGTATGGTATGGTTCAATCACATAACCAATTATATTTTTTACAAGCATAATGTCCATGTCAACCCAGTCTTTTGATCTCTTATCAGCAATTTTTTTTACCATATTTAGTATTTCTTCTTTGTCAGTCTCAACAAGAAGCATACTATTGGTGCAATTTGTAACTGTGTGGTTTACAATCGCATCAGTTTTTGGTATTTTTGCTGCAAGACTTGGGCCAATATTCACAAAATATTCATTAAATCCATCCACAATTTCACTCTGATCATACATTTCATTTCCGTCCTTTACAAAATACTTAGGAGTACATGTTCTTGTTTTCTGATTTTTCAAGACACCATTTATTATTCTCCACGTGTCTTTCATATTTCCATTACTTTTATCTAATAACTCGCTATAATATTCCTTCTTGTGTTTTCTTATTATCCATACCAACTTGTTTTTGTATTTCTTATATCTCTCTTCAGTTTCTTTTGTTCTTAATTTCAAGAAGCATGAGTACAAGTTGTTCTTTTTTTACATGCATTTCTTAACCCTTTTGTCATCCAAGGTTTATCAACAACGCCTCGTTTTAAAAAATTTTGTTGTACACAATTTTTTTCATACAGACCTACTAATATATTCATAAATACATCATATGCTCTATTCACGTCACTAACATACACATCTTTCCAATTTTGCTTTAACAAATCATTTTTTAATTTATTCAAAGATTTTTTTGACGTATTTATCATCTTTTTCCTGTTTGTGTCTATTTTTGTACTACGTTGGTCGTTTTTATAAATTGTGAAGACAGGTAAATGGTCACTTACATCTGTAGTCAGAATGCCACTTATTATGTCTTTATTTATTATGTTTGTAAAAATGTTGTCAATTGTTGTGGCGCTATGAGATGTTATTCTTGTAGGTTTTGTTATCAATGGATGAAGATTTTTGCTGTACATTGAATCTATAAATGTACCAATGTTATTTGCTTCTGTTTTGATACCCAGATCAATATTATAGTCTCCACACAAAAATACCGTCTTATTTGATGCCTTTTCCAGTAACTTCATGATGTGATCAGTGAATAGCTCTATATCTGAGTCTGGTGGTCGATATACACAACTTATTAATATATTTTTTGAATTGCTATTTTGTATTTCAATTGTTATTATTTCAATAATATTATCTACTACTACTGACATTTCATTAATTTTTTACAGTTGATTTCTTTATTAACATATATAGCTACTCCACCTCCTCTTCCTTTGATTCTGTTCATATGGTAAAATTCGTAGTCATCAATATACACGTCATTCATATTTCCTTCTTTAAGCCATGTTTCCGTGAGGGCTATTATATTAAAGTTCCTATGTAATTGTTTTAAATAATCAATTATTTTACATAAATTTGCATTTATATTTCTACTATTTATGTGAATAATAGAAAGGTCATTTGTTGTTGTTTTTATATTATTAAATTGTTCTTCATTATAATACTCACAGTCATTGTTCCTTGAAAAGAAATTGAAATCAATTTGGTCATCTAAATCATATATTTTGTAATCCGAGTCATTCATATATATTCATAGTTTTTTCATTCTCTTTTCTTGTCCACTTATTTTATTACAGTTAGGCTTAGTCATTTTACTTGTAAATGTATCCCTTCCTATACTCCTCTAAGTGCTTCTAAATCTTTCAGATCCTTTATTATTTTAGGTTGTGAATTTTCCCCAACTTTGATCCAAATGTTCCCATTACGTGTCCATGTTGCTATTATTATTTTTTTTGTTTTTTTCAGTGACCTTGCTTCACATGCAATGCTGCTGTTTTTCTTTGTTAGGTGTTCATTAATGAAGACGTTTGTCCCCTTCAATTTTCTTGCCTGCACCATCAGATTATTTTTTGTTTTCCTGCTAATAAATCTAACTACAATAGATGGTTTGCTTTTTTCTGATTTGTTGGGCAGGGTGTGGCAGGTGGAAATGTCCTCAGGTTTGATGTTAATGTCTTTCTTTTGTAAAAAAAAAAAAAAAGACACAACCTGTTGCTCCAAGCTGAGTAGGTCTTGTTGGGGAGAATCTTCTGTGTTCCCTCCACTTGCCACAGCTCGGGCATAGGTTCTGTGTTTTACCTCAAGTCCAGTTATGACCAAGTCATCTCTCCGTGTATACTGTTCGAGTTCGTCCGCTATTTTCTCTAGTTCTTTTACTTTAATGTCTCTTTCATTTAGAGCTACTTTTAGCACGTGACGGTTCATCTCTAAACTCCACATGAAACACTCCAAGCCGCCTGGCTTCTGCCCTGCTCCATCAGCAGAGTCTCACAGATCAGTACAACGCTGCAGCTTCTGTGCATGGTAAGGATTTGCTGTTTTTTTATTTTAATGTATAACAATAAAATGTTGAATAAATAGAGAATATGCACCACTTGTTGAACTTGTGGCATGAAATTATGTGCACAGGGTCCCAGTTACAGACAATGATAAAAATGTAAAAGAAAAACAGTAATAAGATCTAAGATATGAACTAAGAAAAACATCAACTAAAAAATAATCTACTAATAATACGCTAATAGCATTAAAACAATAAAAACAATACGTCAAACAGAAACATGAACTTGAGTTTTTGTGCAGCCTTATTAATATCTAACAAGGAGAATCAGTGTGAAAAATGACATCATGTTGATGCTGATCTGTTTCATGTTGCTATGTTCATTCACACTCATCTTTTCGCACAGACTCATGTCCGTGCTGCTGTTCAACGTATTGTGTTAATTGTTTTAATGCTTATCATATTTTTTGTTGATTTGGTGTATGCATTTATTTAAAAACAGTATCTAGACTGGATTAACCACCTTTTTCTTCTTTCAGATTATATTATAACTCTGTGACTAGGTGATGGGATGTAAAAGGATGAAACATTAATTTATGTCGAAACAGCAGAACTGAATCATTTAATTAACAAATCATTAAATTACATCACAACATATTTACATGATTGATTGATCAGGTTTCCTATAATTTACTTCAGCAATCAATCAATCAGCTTTATTTATATAACACATTTTAAAAACCACAGGGTTAGCCAAAGTGCTGTACAGTAAAACAAAAGATAGCTAACTAAAACAGGAAGAGAGGAGGCCTGTCTGACACTCAGTGGCAAATTGTTCCACAACCTGGGAGCAGCAACAGAAAACGCTCTGTCACCTCTGAACATCAGCCTAGTTTTGGGCACTGTCAGCAGCAACTGATCAACTGATCTTAGAGATTGAGGAGGGCAGTAAGGCTGAAGCAGCTCAGACAAATATGGTGGGGCAAGGTTGTTCAGGCATTTAAAAACAAACAGCAAAAGTTTAAAATGAATTCTGTAATGCACAGGGAGCCAGTGAAGGGACGCCAGGATGGGAGTGATATGCTCACGCCTACGAGTCTGAGTTAACAGGCGAGCAGCAGAGTTCTGCACGAGCTGCAGACGGGCGAGAGAGGTCTGGCTGATGCCTACATACAGCACATTACAGTAGTCAAGACGAGATGTAATAAAAGCGTGGATTAATTTCTCCAAGTCAGGTCTTGATAAGATTGGTTTCACTTTTGCTATTTGGCGAAGCTGATAAAAACTTTTCTGAACAACACTGCTGATTTGTTTATCAAATTTAAAATCAGACTCAAACTTCACCCCCAGATTGGTGACAGAGTCCCTGAGATAACATGACAGTGAGCCAAGGTCTATGCTGGAGGAAGGACAGCAACTCGGTCTAAAAATCAAGATTTCAGTCTTGTTCTCGTTTAGACTGAGGAAGTTTAGAGAAAACCATGCCTTAACATCATTAAGGCAGTGTGTAAGTTGCTGGAGTGTATAGTTTTGTGCCAGGGGAAGATAGATCTGGCAATCATCAGCATAGAAATGAAAAGAAATGCCATGTTTCCTAAAAATTGAGCCAAGTGGGAGTAAATAAAGAGCAAATAAAAGAGGGCCAAGGATGGAGCCCTGGGGTACGCCATGTGGAAGAGGAGCAGTGGAAGATATAAAATTGTCCATTTTTACACAAAAACTCCTATTGGCTAAATAGGACCTAAACCAATTGAGGGCGGCACCCCTGATGCCCACACAGTGCTCAAGACGAGAGATTAAAACCCTGTGGTCAACAGTGTCAAATGCAGCAGACAAATCTAAAAGCAATAAAACAACACACTTGCCAGAGTCTGTTAAAAGAAAAATATCATTCGAAACCCTTAAGAGTGCACTCTCTGTACTGTGGCGGGCTTTAAACCCAGACTGAAATGGCTCAGTGATACCATTGTCCTCTAAAAATGGTACCAGCTGGTTGTAAACAACCTTCTCTAATAACTTAGAAATAAAAGGGAGATTAGAGATGGGCCTGAAGTTGGAGCAGAGAGAGGGGTCAAGGCCTGTTTTTTTAAGTAGAGGGCGTACAAATGCATGTTTAAAATCTTCAGGTACCGTACCAGAGGAAAGACTGGAGTTAATAATCTGGAGTACACTTGGTCCTATTGTATCAAATACCTCTTTAAACAAACGAGGTGGGATGGAATCGGCAGGGGAACCAGAGGGCTTCATATGACCAACTGTGTCCTCTAGGAAAGAGAAGGACACAGGCTCAAACTGATCAAAGACAGATGAGCAGTGTAGAGGAATGGAAGGGTCATAGGAAGGCTGAGAAATAAGAGCTCTGGTTGACACAATTTTATCAGTGAAGAAGTGAAGGAAACTTTCACAAACTTCACTGGAGGCGTCAAAACCAACAGATTTAGGAGCGTTGAGAACCATGTCTATAGTTTTGAACAGAACTCTGGGGTTGTTACAGTTAGAAGAGATTACACCTGAGAGATATTTGTTCTTCTCAGCTTTTACAATTTCTTGACAGGCTCTCCTTGAAAATATCAAAAGAAACAGCTGCTTGTTATTTTTCCACCTCCGCTCTGCTTTTCTGCACTCGCGCCTGGCCGCGCGCGTGACGTCACTCAGCCAGGGCTCAGGAGCAGGTCTGGTGCGCCGGCTCTTCAAAGGAGCAATCGTGTCCAGTGTTTGTGAACAAACAGAGTGGAAGCTGGAAACCAGTTCATCAATATTTAAACTAAGAGAGTCTTCAGAGTCCTCCTCGCAGAGACCAAGAAAAGTGGAAGAGAACAGGGCTGGAGAGGAGGAGTTAAACACGCGACAGCGCTGAGGAGGAGCGCGCACTTGAACTGGACAGTGTGTTGGAATGTCAAAAATGACCGGCTTATGATCCGAAAACACAGCGTCGCATATCTCCAAATTGGAGACCTCCAGACCAGCAGAATGAAATCACGCGTCTGTAACTTCTAGGTACAACAGAACAAGTTAATAAGTTGACATATTTACTTATTCTGCATTCACATTAACTTAAAGTTTAGTTAACTGGTTTGGATATAAAGTTTAAGGAGAAAGTTTAGGAGGAAGATGGAGGATGAAAGATGGAGGGAGTAGTGTGAATGTGGGTTTAACCAGGAAGCATGGTAGCTCTCCGGCCGATCTCCGCTACAACGTCGGTACACTTGGCAAAGCATTTGACGACTTTGTTACCTCGTGAAGACGGTCAGTCCCCATTGGTCCAACTGGTCAGTCCGTTTACCGTTTTCAGCGTCTCCAGACGTCTGCCTTAACTCGGACCGTAGTAACAGCATTTCCTGGTTTGAGTTTTCAGAATAAAACTTTCCTTGGGAGGAAAATTTATTCAGAGGGAGCTTTTCAGCTCGAGGTCGGATTTCACAGTGAGCTTGCTGTCAAAACCTTGCTGATAGAACGAAGTCATTGGCATTTGACTAGCGTTCATCCAGCTTTAAGGAGAAGAACATAGTTTAACTTCCCTCGTGGACTGAAGAAAAGCAGGAAGTTAGGGTTTTTGTAGAGAGCTTGACCCAGTTAAATCTACTCCGCTCATTGGTTGTTCACCAAAATAAAGGAGTGATTCTGCTTGGGTCAGAGAGTTGAAATTCTGAAGGTTGTGTAGGATAACAGTGGAAGATTGTTTTTAGAAAAGACAGACAAGACTTCCGGGTGAGCAAGCAAGATGGCATAAGCTTAACCAGGTGAATCCCCGACATATTTTAAAATTTCACAGGTTTTAAGTAAGAGTGGGATATAAAATAAACCTAAAAGTGAGTCGAAATGCCGAAAGCCAAATCAAAGAACACTCAGCTGTCTCGACAGTCGATGTTAAGAGTAGAAGAAATGAACGAAGAAGATATGGCTAATCTCTCAGACTCAGAAACATCGCTAGTAGCTAATGATATAGCTAACGAGACAGCTAATCTACAAGCTATTCTCCAAGAAATAAGAGAATCATGTCGAGAAAATGGTGAGGGCTTCAGAGAGGTTAAAGAGGAAATAAAGAACATAAACGGAAGACTGGACGAAGCAGAAACACGTATCTTAGAAGCGGAGAACAGGATTCAGTAGCTCGAAGAGGTAGCTATGAAGCTAAGTAAAGTGCAGGACGAGTTCAAAGCAAAGATGGTGGAGCTCGAGGAGAGATCGAGACGGGAAAACTTAAGGTTCCACGGCATTGCAGAAGGCTCAGAGGACAGCTCACCATCCATCTCAGCCTTCATAGAGAATTTACTCAGAGATAAATTGGACATTCCGACATCACTCGACCTTAACATTGAAAGAGCTCACCGCTCTCTGAGACCCAGAGCTCCGCCTGAAGCCCCTCATGTTCAATAATAGTCAAGTTCACTACAGCCAAGATCAAAGACGAAATACTAATGCCTGTTACCCACTGCCCCCTTTGTCGAGCGGCCGAAGCGGCCGGTTTACATTCAAAGTCTATGGAGGAGACGCGTGGAGTCACGGCGAACAAGGAAGCGGCGCGATTCAAGTGATCGAAGCGGCGCGGGGGCAGCCTGCACACGCACGCGCGCGTCGCCGTCGAGCCGCCGACGTCCCAAATGTTGATCTCTGGCGGCTCGACGCATCCGGCAAACAGTCGGGAGAGCCTCGCTATCTGATTACACAACCACAACGGGACTTTTTTCGGACTTTTTAAACTCACCGGATCGAGCCTCCAGGAATTGGAACCAAACTCCGGTAAGAAACGTGGCATTTTTACAGTTGCTGCTGACAGGCTGCTGTCCTCTCCAGTGTAGATCACCCCAAACATAAAAAAAAGTTTTAATCTCATCGAAGACCGTCGGAGGTGCAGTTAAAACAACAACTGAACCCGGAAAACAAGCCAGAGACCCCTCCCTCTGCTACCCCCTAGTGTACGTCATCAGACGGTGTTCAGTGGTTCAGTGGGACCGTGACCAGCGGCCAAAAGGGGACGACAGGCGCGTTTCGAGTTGTGCAGTGGGTAACCGGCATAAAGCAAGCCTGGCAACAGAAAGGCTTCGTGCTGTCAGGGGAAAAAAGTCATTGTGGACCACGATTACGCTCCAGATGTGTTAAAACAGCGAAGAGAGTACTGTACAGGTAGTCCCCGACTTACGAGCGAGTTCCGTCCCTAGGGGGCGCTCGCAAGTCAAAAATTCCTAAGTAGGATCACATAGTAAAAAAAAAAAAAAAAAGTTTTTTTTTTAGGTTTTTTTTTAAATTTTAAAAAAATTAAATGAATACATGTACAGTACTGGACAGTCACCAAGCACTTAGCCTATCCTAACACAGTTTTTAAAGATGAAGGAATAAGTTGAATTGTCTCCCTTTCACATAAAGGGAGCAAGCTCCCTATGGAGCCTGCAGGGAGGAGGGAGACAATTCAACTGACTCCTTCATCTTTAAAAACTGTGTTAGGATAGGCTAAGTGCTTGGTGACTGTACAGTACTGTACATTTATCTATTTATTAAAAATATACAGTATATACAGTATTTTTATTTTTTATTGTTTTTTATTTATAAATAGATAAATGTACAGTACTGTACAGTCACCAAGCACTTAGCCTATCCTAACACAGTTTTTAAAGATGAAGGAATCAGTTGAATTGTCTCCCTCCTCCCTGCAGGCTCCATAGGGAGCTTGCTCCCTTTATGTGAAAGGCAGACAATTCAACTTATTCCTTCATCTTTAAAAACTGTGTTAGGATAGGCTAAGTGCTTGGTGACTGTCCAGTACTGTACATGTATTCATTTATAAAAAAATATATATATATATATATATTTTTTTAATGAGATACATGCTCGTAAGTCCGGGACCTCGTAAGTAAGAGCGCTCGTAAGTTGGGGACTATCTGTACCTTGAAGTGAAGTGGGTCCTCAGAGAAAAGAAGATCAAATTCATACTACTCAATCAAAGATCAAAGTCATACTACTGTTTACACTCACTGTTTACATACTACTGTTTACATTCACAGTTTACATTTATTAATACTGTTTACATTTATTACTACTGTTTACATTTATTACTACTGTTTACATTCACACTACTTTTATATCTACACTACTGCTGATACATATACAGTATTCTCTGACCAGTTTTATTTAAGGATGCCCAATGTGCCTTACTGCATATGCCACTTTTGCCTCTATACCAACATCAACTACTACTCATACATATACTGTGTACATTAACTCATATGCTGCTTTGCCACTCTTTGCAAATGTCAATGCTAGAACCTTCAGTTTATTTTATAGATACCGTATTCTCCGGTGTATTATACGCAGTATTTTTGCTCATTTGAATGTCCAGCGTATTAAACACCGAAGAGTATTATTTATGGATTTTTCCCCATATTTTTAGACTCATTTTTCGCTCTGATACTTGGTTTTTCATTTTTGGCAAAAATGGTGCAGTACCAGTTTCGGCCGCTATACGGGCGCTGTAGGCAGCAGCCAGCAGAGGACTCAGAGAGCGAAGAGGAAGAGGGGCCACTTCCAGAAGTTTCTACTTGCATGTGTCCGAAAAAAGCCTCCTTTGGTCGGACTGATGACTCTGTCGCTGCCCGCTCCCTGCTGTGGATATACCGGTAGCTGTTTTTGTTAGCAAAATACCACTCATAAACCACACCGCGGATTTTTAAATCCAGCTGATTTCACATTTGGTTCAGCTCAGGAGCCCGTCTGCTATAGTGAGGTAAGAAATATATTTTTTAAGCGTTTATTTAGTTAAATTTAAAGAAAGAAAGCGTCCGGTTTGACCCGCCTGGCGCCTGCATAAAAATCGGCAAACTTTTTTTTAAAATTCCAGCTGATTTGAACATTTCGTTAAACTCAGGAGTACGTCTACTATTAAGTCAGCTAAGAAATATATTTTTTTAAGCGTTTATTTAGCTAAATTTAAAGAAAGAAAGCGTCCGGTCTAACCCGGCTGGCGCCTGCATAAAAATCGGCAAACTTTTTTTTAAAAATCCAGCTGATTTGAACATTTCGTTAAACTCAGGAGCATGTCTTCTATAAAGTCAGCTAATATCTGCTCATGCAGACTCATGTTCGTGCTGCTGTTTATTCCCACTATATTAAGCTTAGTGTATTACTAGTTGATGCTTTTCTTAGTTAGTTCTACTTGTAGATGTTATTACTGTTTTTCTCTTTCATTTGTTGTTGGATGTAACTGGGACCTCGTGTACATAATCTCGTTTTCATCTCATGGACCACATGCGGTGCAAATGACAATAAAGACTCTCTGACTCTCTCTGACTCTAAGAAATATATTTTTTCTCGCAAAAAAATAATTGTTTTTACCGTGTTTCCTTGTGAAGTTCTTCGTACTGGCTTGCTTCTGTCGCCGCCATCTTGATCAGGACAAAGCTGACGCGTCGCGTGGCGATGATGCGTATTAAACACCGAGGCGTATTGTGTACAATTTTTTCTTGTTTATTGTTAATAATTTGACAAAGCGTATTAAACACCGGAGCGTATTTTCCTCCGGTGTTTACGGTATACTTTTTATACTTTTTTTTATACTACTATGCAAAAACTCAGGACAATATTACACTTTTATTATTTCATTTTATGCTTATGTTCATTAAATGTGCTAAAGTGTTTTAGTGTTGGTGTAAATTTTCATACTTTTATACTACACTATGCAAAAACTCAGTACAGTGTTACACTTTTACTATTTTATGATTATGTTTATTAAATGTTTCAGTATTTTAGTGTTTAAATGGTTACTGTTGCACCGAGGGACTGAGAGAAACGCAATTTCAATCCTGTGTATGTCCTGTACATATTGCAGTTCTGACAATAAAGTTGACTTTGACTTTGAAATTCCAAACCCGTTTCCGGCCAAGCTGAAGGTATTCTACGAGAACAACGTACGTGTTTACAACTCTGCAGCTGAAGCAACAAAAGACATGGCGAATCGAGGCTTCCAAATCACCGTCATTCAGCCATCTACGACGTGGGTTGACAAGATCAAAAGCACGATGTGGACCAGATCAGGAAAAAATTATAAAAATCACCCACAAAAAGGAGCACGGGAGGGCTATAAGAAGAAATTGGACATGTTTAGAAGAGAACAAGGACAACCATAGGAGCAAATGGGTCAAACATATCCTGTTTACGATTTTTTTTTCTCTCGTGCGGTGTTATTTGGAGTCGGGGACCGCGCCTCCTAGAAAATCAAAGTCAAAGTCAAAGTCAACTTTATTGTCAGATCTGCAATATGTACTGTACAGGACATACACAGGACCGAAATTGCGTTTCTCTCAGTCCCTCGGTGCAACAGTAAACATCTAAACATTGAAACACTGAAACATATAATAATAGACATAAGCATAAAATAGTAAAACTAACACTGTCCTGAGTTTTTTGCATAGTGGTATAAGAGTATGAAAATTTACACCAACTCTAAAACTAAAACATTAAACATTTAATGAACATAATACTGTCCTGAGTTTTTGCATACTAGTATAAAAAAAGAGTATAAAAAGTATAACTAAAATAAACTAAAGGTTTCTAGCATTGACATTTGCAAAGTGGCAAAGCAGCGTATGAGTTAATGTACACAGTATATGTATGAGGTAGTAGTTGATGTTGTTATAGAGGCAAAAAGTGGCATATGCAGTAAGGCACATTGGGCATCCCTAAATAAGACCGTTCAGAGCACACTGTATATGTATCAGCAGTGGTGTAGATATTAGAGTAGTGTAAATGTAAACAGTAGTAATTACATGTAAGCAGTAGTAAAAAAAGTAAACAGTATTAATAAATGTAAACAGAGAATGTAAACAGTATTATGATTATAGGCAGTGATGTAATACAAACATTAGTGCAATGTTTGCACTAAAAATGAAATGCTACAACCAGGTAATGCCACTAGAGGGCCCCTCGCAACCACAGAGTTGCATGGGTTTTCTCTCAAACTCGCTCACAAACTATAACACCATCAAGGTCACTAACAAGACCGGTGGAAATGGAGTCTTTAAATGGACATGTGTTAACTTGATTTACAAAGCTAAAATGTTTGGTTTGTTCACATTTGTTTTTTGTTTGAGTAGCTTAAGGATGTCATTTACTTTACTTGTTCATAATATTCAACAACATAACCCATGACCTCATTATCACCACTAAGAATCACAACCTATAATGTAAAAGGAGTTCTTAATCCAATAAAAAGGGCCAAAATATTAGGAAAAATGAAAAAAAGAAAAGGCAGAGGTAGTATTTCTCCAGGAAACTCGTCTCTCAAAGGTAGAGCACAGTAAACTTAAAAGAATGGGATTTAATCAGGTATTTAGTGTATCACATAAATCTGGCCGTAAAAAGGGGGAGGCAACCTTAATATCCCAGAGGGTCTCATTTGAGTTGATCCACGAATATAAAGACAAAGAGGGTAGATATAATATAATAGTTGGCCGAATTGAGGGACAAGAAATTACCTTTATCAATGTATATGTCCCACCAAGTTCAGAATGGACATTTTACAAACATATCTTTGATATGATGTAACTAAATCACGTGGTGTAGTAGTCTGCGGTGGA
>JBBPBX010067355.1:0-19425 GCA_038048925.1 Garcialebias charrua
GAAGACGTGCCAGTAGGATTGAGGAGGTCTTCGAAGTATTCCGCCCACCGACTCACAACATCCCGAGTTGAGGTCAACAGCACGCCATCCCCACCATAAATGGTGTTGGTCGCGTACCGCTTTCCCCCCCTGAGATGCCGGATGGTGGACCAGAATCGCCTCGAAGCCGTACGGAAGTCATTCTCCATGGCCTCTCCGAACTCCTCCCACGCCCGAGTTTTTGCCTCAGCAACCACCCGAGCCGCATGCCGCTTGGACTGCCGGTACCTATCTGCTGCTTCCGGGGTCCCACAGGCCAAAAAGGCCCAATAGGACTCCTTCTTCAGCTTGACAGCATCCCTCACCGCCGGTGTCCACCACCGGGTTCGAGGGTTGCCACCACGACAGGCACCAACAACCTTGCGGCCACAACTCCGATAAGCTGCCTCGACAATAGAGGCGCGAAACATGGCCCACTCGGGCTCAATGTCCCCCGCCTCCCTCGGAACGTGTTCAAAGCTCTCCCGGAGGTGGGAGTTAAAGCTCCGTCTTACGGGAGACTCTGCCAGACGTTCCCAGCAGACCCTCACAATACGTTTGGGTCTGCCAGGTCTGACCGGCATCCTCCCCCACCATCGGAGCCAACTCACCACCAGGTAGTGGTCAGTTGACAGCTCCGCCCCTCTCTTCACCCGAGTGTCCAGGACATGCGGCCGCAGATCAGATGAGACGACAACAAAGTCGATCATTGAACTACGACCTAGGGTGTCCTGGTGCCAAGAGCACATATGGACACCCTTATGCCTGAACATGGTGTTCGTTATGGACAATCCATGACGAGCACAGAAGTCCAACAACAGAACACCACTCGGGTTCAGATCAGGGGGGCCGTTCCTCCCAACCACACCCCTCCAGGTCTCACTGTCATTGCCCACGTGAGCGTTGAAGTCCCCCAGCAGAACAAGGGAGTCCCCAGGAGGCGCACCCTCCAATACCCCCTCCAAGGACTCCAAAAAGGGTGGGTAATCTGCGCTGCCGTTCGGCGCATAGGCACAAACAACAGTCAGAGCCCGTCCCCCCACACGTAGGCGAAGGGAGGCTACCCTCTCGTTCACCGGGGTGAACCCCAACGTACAGGCACCAAGATGGGGGGCAACAAGTATGCCCACTCCTGCTCGGCGCCTCTCACCAGGGGCAACTCCAGAGTGGAAGAGTGTCCAACCCCTCTCAAGGAAACTGGTTCCAGAGCCAGAGCCATGCGTTGAGGTGAGTCCGACTATTTCTAGCCGGAACCTCTCAACCTCACACACTAGCTCAGGCTCCTTCCCCACCAGAGAGGTGACATTCCATGTCCCAATGGCCAGCTTCTGTAGCCGAGGATCAGACCGCCAGGGTCCCCGCCCTCGGCCACCACCCATTCCACAATGCACCCGACCCCTTTGGCCCCTCCCACAGGTGGTGAGCCTATGGGAAGGGGGACCCACGTCTCCTCTTCGGGCTGTGCCCGGCCGAGCTCCATGGGTGAAAGCCCGGCCACCAGGCGCTCGCCAACGTGCCCCTCCTCCGGGCCTGGCTCCAGAGTGGGGCCCCGGTGACCCGCGTCCGGGCGAGGGAACATTGTTTCCATTTATATTATTCATCATAAGGGGTCTTGTGGGCTGCGCTTTGTCTCGTCCCTCACCTAGGACCTGTCTGCCTTGGGTGACCCTACTAGGGGCATAAAGCCCCTGACAGCATAGCTCCTAGGATCATTGGGACACTCAAACCCCTCCACCACGGTAAGGTGGCAGCCCAAGGAGGGGCACAACTATGTACAGACATTTATATACCATCCATTTATTTGTGTCAAATTATAAATATACACAGACTCTACTTGTTTTGACTGTCTTTGTTGCTGTTGCATATATTTCAGCATTTAGGAGCAAAAATAATTAAAAATAAATGTCTTTTCTATCTTTTATTAAAAGACAATTCTCACAATAACGGTTTACGTTTCAAAAGTCGTTCTGCTAGATTTCAAGCACCTAAAACAGAGATAAGTTTGGTCAACTCACCCTCCTTGGTGATAGATCTCAATTCTCCAAGCTTGCTAAAACTCTCTCGAAATGGTGACTCACCCTTGGATGATTCTCCCCTGCAAGTGGAAAGCAAAATGTGCAGGTTTTAAATCATACCATGTAGAATAACTAAAAGTTACAATGTTGGGAATGCAAAGGCAGTCTTAATTACATTTTTTTAAATGCTTGCTTACCATTTGTACATAACGTGAACCTCATCCACCACGATGCCAATGATGTTTTTCTGGTATACAGACGAACTTAGCATCCGTCGCCACTTAGCATTGAGCAGCCAAGACTCAGGGCTCCCGAAGACCAGGCTGAAGCGTCCTTGCAAAATGTCACAGTCTTTGTTCACACCGAGCTGCCCAGCACTTACTCCTAATTTCTGTGCCTCCTTGATTTGATCCTCCATTAGGGCAAGAAGAGGTGAAACGACGATCACGATGGGGTTTGCTTCTTTAGCATTTAGCCTAGCCACCTCCTTCGATATTAACGGAGCCAACTGGAAAATTAGACTTTTGCCAAACCCCGTGGGGAGTAGGGCCACGACGTCTTTGCCAGCAATAAAATTTAATAAACATTCTTCTTGCTCCGACTTTAACATTTCAATATTTGGAAGGCTTCTCAACACAGACCGAATAGCTTCCTTCACTTCTTCCGCCATTGTTAAAAAAAACTACAGATAGATAACTGCCCATGAAATCGACGTCATTCAAAACTCCGCCTTCTGTTCTCTGATTGGTCCGAACAAAAATCTACCGGAGAAATACTTCTGGATGGGAGAAGTCCCAGAAGGGTGCAGTGAAGGGAAATGAGAATTGAGCGGAGCTGTGCAGGAAGGCGAGGGCCAGGCTATACCCTTTGTGGCGTTTCCTGAATCCTGTTGACAGCTGCCTGCTACCTGTCACCGGCCTAGGTGTGGGCTTTCGCCCCCACCTCTCTTGCTTCTCTCGTCTCCACCGGCGCCCTAACCTGCAGAGCCTGAAAACGCTGCCCCGGGTCCTAGCACCCGTCAGTTTGCAGGCTGCGGTTTCTACCAGGATTGGCCTGGTGAACGCCAGGTCTGTAACAAACAAAACTTTCATCCTGCGGGACTTTTTCACTTCCCATCATTTGGGTTGATTCTGTATAACAGAGACCTGGGTCGAGGCTGATGACTCCAGTGTTTTTGTTAAACTTTTACCAGACGGCTGCTCTTATCTGAGCTCCTCTCGGATGTCAGGCCACGGAGCAGGAACAGCGGTGGTTTATAAAAACAGTTTTAAATGCAAGCAGTGCACTGCACCACCTTCTTTCTCCAGCTTTGAGGTGACTTTATTTGAGGTGGGTCGCTCACACCCCGTGCTGTACACTGTCATCTACAGAGCCCCCAAATATAATAAGGATTTTTTAAATGACTTTTCTGATTTCCTGACTGGAATAATGATAAACCACGATGCAGTCCTTATTGTTGGGGATTTTAACATACATGTATGCTGTCCAGAGAAACCACTGGTGAAGGACTTTCTGAGCCTCACTGACTCTTTTAACCTGGTTCAGTGGGTGGCTGGTCCCACGCATGAACATGGACACACGTTGGACCTGGTTCTCTCTCACGGCTTGTCTGTGACCGACCTGGAACTTTATGATAATGTTATTTCTGACCATAGGCCTGTTTTATTTGATGTTGGTTTGTCCTGTGCTCCAGTTAAAAACTACGTTCCTGCCCAGCGACGTAGAGTTTTTAAACCTTCCACCGCTGGTCAGTTCTCTGCTGCCTTTGAACAACTTTGTGCTCCCTCTGACTCTGCTGCTGACACCAAACAGCTGAGCACCTGGTTTGACTCCTCCTGTCAAACCATTCTGGACTCTGTGGCTCCATCTAAACTGGTGCAACCTAAAGCCAGATCTGAACCCTGGTTCAATGAAAAAAACTCTTGCAGCCAAACAGGAGTGCCGCAGAGCTGAAAGGAGATGGAAAAAAGATCAACTGGAGGTTTCGTTTCACATTTTAAAGGACTGTCAACATCAGTACCAGAACATTGTTAAAGTGGCCAAAAAACAATACTTGTCAGACATTATTGTGTCCAATCACAACAACCTGGGTGTCCTTTTTAAAACTATTGACTTTGTCCTGAAGGCCCCACAACCTGTCTGCCATGAAGCCTCAACTGAACTCTGTAATGACTTCCTGCAGTTTTTTATAAATAAGGTTGTTACCATAAGGGCCCTTATTTCAGCACCTGCTTTTGACCCCTCCTGCTTGGTCTCCTGCCTGGTTGTGTTCGATAGATTTGAACCAGTGACTCTGACCCTTTTAGAGGATGTGGTTGGCCATATAAGCCATCTGGGTCCCCTCGTGATCTTGTCCCCCCTCGTCTGTTAAAATATGTTTTTTTCCAGCATCAGACAGGTGATCCTTGCTGTTATCTATGTCCTCAGGTGTTGTCCAATAAGTTTTAAACATGCTGTGGTTCAGCCCCTGCTTAAAAGGCCCAGCCTAGACCAACTGTCTTGGCTAATTTTAGGCCCATCTACAAGCTGCCTTTTATTTAAAAAAATTTAGAAAAAATTGTGTATTCAAAGGTGAAATGTTTTCTGGATGAGCACAACATAATGGAGGTTTTTCAGTCTGGCTTCAAAACTCGCCATAGCACAAAATCAGCTCTAATCAGAGTTTTTAATGACATTCTTATGGCCAATGATTCTGGTGAACATGTGGTTCTTGTCCTGCTCGACCTAACCCCTGTCTTTGATACTGTGTACCATGACTTTTTTTTTTACAACTAATATATAATGCTTTTTTGACCATATGACTTAGTGCAGAATGCCACGGACAAAGGGTGAAGGAGACAGACACGAGGTCAGTGATAGGGGAGACAAGTGATGACATCAGGTAGGAATAATTACATTAGGGAGGCAACAAAAACCTATACTGTATACCATGATGGTTTGAATTTCTGATGACCATCTTTCATTGTCTTCTTTCATGGAAAGTAACAGTTTAAATGTCATAAATGTTAAAACTCTGACATGGACTCCAGGCTGTTAAGATTTCATACTTCCGCTACATAAAATGTTGAGCACTGAGTACCACTACTGTTATATATTTTTACTTTATTAAACTTCTTATTTGTTTAAATTTAAATGATCACCTGATATAATATGTAACATTAAAAGAAAATCTGTAATATTGCTACTGTATTTTCTAAGTGCATGACTAAGGAGGAAAGCTGTATGAGGCGGCAGGTAAAAAGGAGCTGGGGGGGTTGATGTGTTCGCATCCACCCTGTTCTGACCAGGTTCTGATGGCTTTTTTATTTTATTTTTATTTTATTTTTATTGCAAATATTGAACATACAAGAACAAAATAGAACAACACAGAACTACTGTAAACACAAATACAACAATCAAGGGTATTACATAACAAAAAACAGTATTTTCTTCTTTCTTCTTCTTCTTCTTCTTTCGGCTTTTCCCTTTTCAGGGGTCACCACAGCGAGTCATCCTCCTCCACCTCACTCTGTCCTCTGCATCCTCTGTCCTCACTCCAACTACCTTCATGTCCTCTCTAACTGCATCCATATATCTCCTCTTTGGCCTTCCTCTGTGTCTTTTTCCTGGCAGCTGCATTTCTAACATCCTTCTACCAATATACCCACTGTCCCTCCTCTGGACATGTCCAAACCATCTCAGTCTGGCCTCCCTAACTTTATCTCCCAGTTGTTCAACATGTGCTGTACCTCTGATTATCTCATTCCTGATCTTATCCATCCTTGTCACTCCTAAGGAGAACCTCAGCATCTTCATTTCTGCTACTTCCAGTTCTTTCTCCTGTCTTTTTGTCAATGACACTGTCTCCAGACCATACAACATAGCTGGTCTCACCACTGTCTTGTAAACTTTTCCTTTGACCTTTGCTGACACCTTTTTGTCACAAATCACTCCTGAAACTTTTCTCCATCCGCTCCATCCTGCCTGGACTCTCTTTTTCACCTCTTTACCACATTCCCCATTTTCCTGGACAGTGGACCCCAAGTACTTGAAGTCCTGCACCTTTGTGACCTCTGCTCCTTGTAGCCTCACTGTTCCACTGGCCTCCCTCTCATTCACACACATGTACTCTGTCTTACTACGGCTGACTTTCATTCCTCTTCTTTCAAGTGCATACCTCCACCTCTCCAAGTTCTCTTCCACCTGTTCCCTGTTCTCACCACAGATCACAATGTCATCTGCAAACATCATAGTCCATGGGGATTCCTGCCTGACCTCATCTGTTAGTCGGTCCATCACCAGAGCAAACAAGAAGGGGCTCAGAGCCGATCCTTGATGCAATCCCACCTCCACCTTGAAGCTATCTGTCACTCCTACAGCACATCTCACCACTGTCCTGCTGTCCTCATACATGTCCTGTACCAGTCTAACATACTTTTCTGCCACTCCAGATTTCCTCATGCAATACCACACCTCCTCTCTTGGCACCCTGTCATATGCTTTTTCTAAATCCACAAACACACAATGGAGTTCTTTCTGACCCTCTCTGTACTTCTCTATCAACATCCTCAAAGCAAAGATGGCATCTGTGGTGCTCTTTCTTGGCATGAAACCATACTGCTGCTCACAGATAGTCACCTCTTGTCTAAGCCTTCCTTCCACAACTCTCTCCCAGATCTTCATCGTGTGGCTCATCAACTTAATTCCCCTGTAGTTGCTACAACTCTGTACATCACCCTTGTTCTTAAAAATGGGAACCAGCACACTTCTTCTCCATTCTTCAGGCATTTTCTCACCCTCAAATATTCCATTAAATATTTGAGTCAAAAACCTCACTGCCATCTCTCCAAGACATTTCCAAACCTCCACTGGTATGTCATCAGGTCCTACTGCCTTCCCCTTCTTCATTCTTTTCAGAGCTTTCCGGACTTCACCCTCACTAATCTTTCCCACTTCCTGGTCCACAGTTTCTATGACCTCCACTCTTCTTTCTCTTTCATTCTCTTCATTCATTAGCTCCTCAAAGTAATCCTTCCATCTTCCCATCACACTCTCCTCACTTGTTAGAACATTCCCATTCCCATCTTTAATAAGCCTAACCTGCTGCACATCCTTTCCAGCCTGATCCCTCTGTCTTGCCAATCGGTACAAGTCCTTCTCGCCCTCTTTAGTGTCCAGTCTCCCATACAACTCATTGTACGCCCTCTGCTTTGCCTTAGCTACTTCCCTCTTTGCTCTATGTCCCATCTCCTTATATTCCTGTCTCCTCTCTTCAGTCCTCTCACTGTCATATTTCTTCTTGGCTAATCTCTTTCTTTGAATGGCGTCCTGCACTTCACTATTCCACCACCAGGTTTCCTTATCATCCATTCTCTGTCCAGATGACACACCAAGTACCTTCCTACCTGTCTCTCTAATTACTGTTGCTGTAGTAGCCCAGTCACTTGGAAGCTCTTTCTTACCACCCAGAGCCTTTAACAGCTCGTCTCTGAATTTCTCACAACATTCTTCCTTCTTTAGCTTCCACCATTTGGTCTTCTTCTCTGATTTTACTCTTTTTCTCTTCTTCGCAACAACAGTCATTCTACACACAACCATCCGATGCTGTCTGGCCACACTCTCCCCTGCCACAACCTTACAGTCTCCAATCTCTCTCAGGTTTCCTCTTCTACACAGAATGTAGTCGACCTGCGTACTCCTTCCTCCACTCTTATAGGTCACTCTATGTTCCTCCCTCTTTTGGAAATAGGTATTGACTATAGCCATTTCCATTCTCTTGGCAAAATCCACCACCATCTGTCCTTCCTGGTTTCTTTCCTTGACACCAAACCTACCCATCACTTCCTCATCCCCTCTGTTTCCTTCACCAACATGTCCATTCAGGTCTGCTCCAATCACCACTCTTTCCTCCCTGGGAATACTCTCTATCACTTCATCCAAATCTTTCCAAAATTTATCTTTCTCCTCCCCATCACATCCAACCTGTGGAGCATAACCACTGACTATGTTTAGCATCAGACCTTCTACTTCTACCTTCAGACACATCACCCTATCTGACACTCTCTTCACCTCTACTACATTCTTTGCCAACTCCTCCTTCAGGACCACCCCTACTCCATTTCTCTTTCTATCCACACCATGGTAAAACAGTTTGAACCCTGCTCCAATACTGCGAGCCTTGCTGCCCTTCCACTTGGTCTCTTGGACACATAAAACATCTACCTTTCTTCTCTGCATCATGTCAGCCAGCTCTCTACCTTTGCCTGTCATTGTCCCCACATTTAGAGTTGCAACCCTCAGTCCTACATTCTTCACTTTCCTCTTCTCCCTCTGTCTCCTGACACGTTTCCCTCCTCAGGGTCTTCGACAGTATTTTACAAAGTTAAAATCAAATCGGTGCTCGAGGGTTGTAGTTCTTCAAAGGCAGTTATCATTTGAATAGCTTTAGCATTTGAGCTTCCTTTTATAGATTCTATATAAATATTTATAGAAGATAATAAAATCTGGAAGTAGGCTTTTGTTGTAAATATTTGGAGGTGTGTATATGATATTTACCGTAAAAAAACAAAACAAAACATATAAAGATTCAGTTTTAACAAGGTCACATTTCTCCATCCCAAATAAAACATGCTTTTCTGTTAAAGTAATATTCACATTCTTTCGATACATTTTTTTTTACATGTCCCTCCAGAATATTTTGGTGTAACAACAAACCAAAACAAATGAACAAGCTCTTCTTCGTAATTTTTTACAAAAAGTACACATAGGATCCAAGTCCCATTTATATCTTTTTTATCAAAAATGCTTTAACTGGATAACAATTGTGAATAATTTTGTATGAAATTCCTTTTACTTTATTATTTATTAGGTATTTCTTTGAGAGTAGCCAAGTCCATTTCCAATTTATATTTTCATGTTGTACCAGTAAAATACATGTATACAGGATATAGTGACAAGACAACATCTTAAAAGAATATTTCTTAATGTTTTGTTTGTTGTTTTCTTACTTATCAAAGGACAATCATAGTCAATATATGGAACCTGGATCAAAAGGCACTGGATGATTTGGACCTGGAGGTGTAGATGATAGAAGTTTTAAAGCCCCACTGGGGATTGCGTCAAACACCACAGCATATTCTTTAGGTGTAACCGGAAATTGAAAATGTGACATAAATTCAGATGACAAGTGACCATTTGGATTTAACAATTGGGAAACCCCCTGCTTAATTACGTCAGAACCGCAGGAGGAGGAGCTGGAGCGGAATCCGCTGAACTTCTACTTCCTACTCCGTTCGGAACCGACACACCGCAGCTGTTCTGGGTCTTTTCCACACTTCACTGTGTGTTTCTGGGTCCAGCTGGGAGCGCTCCGGTTCCGCCTCACGCCCTCCGGTCCGGGTGGAGCAGCTGGACCGGTTGGGTGGTTTGTTGGTCGGGGCTCGTTAATCACCGGGACAGGTTCGGGAGTTACCGGACCGGACCCTCCGCCTTCTTCCAGGAGATTTACGGTCGTAGTTCTGTCCTGACTCGGAGCCGTTAATCACCAGAACTCTGCTGGTTCCGGTCTGAGTCAGCAGGGTGTCTGTGGCGCACCTGGTCTTGGTTCTGGTCTTGTCCCGGTTTCCAAACGCCACCGATAGGCTCATCCGAAGTGGACCCAGACCGTCCGGACCTCCCGAACCTGCAGCCCATGTAAGTCCCCCACCTGGCGGCTTGTTTGAACTAAATCAGTGCTTTTTACTACGGAGTCTGGTTCTCCGACTGTGAATGCGCAAACACTGGTGGTTTTCTGAGCAGTGGACACGTTTTCTGTTGTTTGTCTTCTTACAACTCCGTCAGAATCAGAACCACAGCCCACTAACTGACAGTTTTAACAGCACATGGTTCCGTTTCAGAGCCGGGTTCGCTCCCAGCTCGGAACTAAAGTTCTCTTTGCGAACCTTCTGTTGAAAATCGTCTTAATTTAATGTTTCATTTCACATTTTAACCCAAAAATTGGATCCGAGAGCAGAACTGCGGAAATTAAATAATGATATGGATTATTTCTAATGTTTCGGCATTAAAACTTTAATCTGAGCTGCCTGCGTTTAAAATAAAAGTCAACCTTATAGTCATAAATGTACTTTGAACCCCGTGAGTGTGAGTTAATTTCAAAGTGAATATTTTCTGAGGGGTTTGAAAAAAAAAAGAGGTAAATGTCCACTTTTAAAGTGTTTGTGTTTGTGGTGTGTATCGATCCGCTCAGATAATCACATCAGGGCCATCAGATTATCATAATCAGATTAGAGGCAGCGCGGTGGGTTCAGGGACTCTGCAGAGATCAGCAGAACCTCAGCTGCAGTCCATCATCATCATCATCATCATCATCATCATCATCATCATCATCATCATCATCATCGGTTCAAATGAGTCAGCATTCACACTTTTGTTGTTGTTAGTGTTGTTTTTGGACAGTAACTTATTCAGCTCACCTTCAGCTACTTTGACCATATCTGAGAACCTTCAGCTTGTTCAGGATGTTACAGCTGAATGTTGGATTTTGAAACATTTGTCCCTTTTTAAATATTTAGTAGTGTTTACATTTTAACTCGTCAAAATCAAGAAAGAGCTCTTCAGCTCCTGGATATACTTCATTTTGTAACTTTTAGCTACTGTTTGATTAATTTTAGCCTTTTCTCCTTTTAGCTACTGTTTTATTAATTTCAGCCTTTTCTCCTTTTAGCTACTGTTTTATTAGCTTTTCTCCTTTTAGCTACTGTTTTATTAATTTTAGCCGTTTCTCCTTTTAGCTACCGTTTTATTAATTTTAGCTATTTCTCATTGCGTTGTGTCAAACAGTAAAGTTCAAGTTTAATGTTTAGGCTGAAAAAACATTTGTCACATATAAAGCTACAATAAATGTCTAAATTCTTGCAGTTTTTTCTGTTTTTGTTGAGATTTTTTTGCTTCTGAAGCCATTTCTAATTTAACAAGCGGTGCGCCGATGGCCCCGTCTCTGAAGTGTTTAGTGTGACTGACATGATTTTTTTTTACTATGCTTAAAATTGCTCAAATATATATATTTTATCATTCAACTATGTTCGTTTTTGCAAACAAAATGATAAATTTAATTTTGCTTTAAAAGTGATTTTAAACTTCGCGCCATGTTTATTCACGGGAAATCCGATTACACGCGAATGCAACATCTGTGACGTAAAATTGGGCAGAAGGCTCTGGTCTCTTTAATAGCGGACAATTTAAAACCCGACAAATTTAGCAATCTATGTGACGATTTAAGCCATTTGTCTTCAGTTTGGGAAGCAGAAAATAGTTCGGGTGATGGAACAAGAAACAGCAGGATCTAATTTAGGTCTGATGCCGTATGAGACTTACCTTCAGGTGAGGGGGGGCTCCGAGGGGTGCAGCTTTGTTGCATTCTTGACGAAGTATTTCATCTTTTGGGAAAGTGAAAAGGCTCACTTGTTCACTGATGATATTAGAACACCCAAATGCGACACAATGTAACGGCATTTTTCAAGTAAAAAAAAAACCCCGCGATCAGCAGGCGAGCAGCAGACACACGCAGACTGCCTCTGCCCGATTTTACGTCACAGATGTTGCATTCGCTTGTAATCGGATTTCCCGTGAATAAACACGGCGCGGAGTTTAAAATCATTTTTAAAGCAAAATTAAATTGATTTATCATTTTGTTTGCAAAAACGAACATAGTTGAATGATAAAATATATATTTTGAGCAATTTTATGCATAGTAACAAAATCATGTCAGTGACGCTTTAAATAGTGAATGTTTGGACATGAGTCTAAAAAAGCTAAGTCTGGTCCTCTGGACATTCAAAAAATAAAACAAAACAAAGCAAAAAAAATGTAGAAACGAAATGAAGCAAACAAATGTTTTTGGTGCAAAAATATTCAGGATTTAATCTGTGGAGATGAACAGAAGTAGTTTCTTTTATTGTCTGAGGTGGCGCAGAGTGACGGATCCTGGCGAGTGGAGGGAGCCATTTTATTTGCAGGAACAATGGTGGAGCTAGGGGGTGGCTAATGGTGGCCCTGGCCACCATAGATTAATCTTCAGCCACCCCGGTCATTTGAGTAAACTATACCTTTTTAAGCAATATAAAACTTAGAAAGTGTAGTTTCCTCAAATGAATGGGTTTGCCAGTTTACATGTACAGTACATATGACTGTATATGACTGCGACCATCTTGGATTTTGACCTGGCAACCCAGTTGTTCATAGGAACCTTTCTTACGCCTTGAAGCAGCCACGCACCATAAAGGAAGTCCTTACCTCAAACAATTTACAAGTTATCGTGCTCACAACATTCACGGACAGTGTTTCTCATTCTCCCTGTTCGCTCGGCGACGGCGGACAATAAATGATTGTTCGGGGGTTGTTGTTTGAAAACAGAATTTACTCCTCCCCTTCGTATATGATTAAAGACCGTGAAAAGTGAATTTCAACATTTTCTTCAATAAACATTATAAATGTCATAATTGTAATTGTTGTGGAGAGTTAGGACTGTATGTTGATTTTTGAGGAAATTAGCTGGAGCACTTCATCCACACAGACACTCCGATCAGAGAGTGAGTCCTGACACAGCAAGATGGTGTTTTTCTTGGAGTTTAATTAACTGACCAGTTCGTTTACAGCATGCAGTTTCCTTTTCTGAGCTGTAAATTCTTCCTAACTGAAAGTAACTGGCATTAACTGTCCCTTTTTCTGTCTGTCTGGTATCTGAAATAACAGAAAACGGCTAAAATGAGAACATGCTAACAAATAGCTTAGCTTACCCTTAATATTACAACAAGACAGAACCTTAAACATGAAATAAACATTTCTTTGGGCTGTCTCATATTTGCGCCAAAATCGCCACCCCATTTATATATGAAAAGAAGAAATTAGCGCTCATTAAAGTGCATTAAGCTCACCTTTGTCACAAACGCAGACAGGCATCAACGATAGAAAACATCAACGGCTATAAAACCAACGGCTTTCTCAGCTCTACAGTATTTATCCCCAAGGACCCCTTAGCTGTCTAACAAGATGCCTGACGTAAAAATACGAATTAGCTGTCTAACGTAAAAAATACGTATTAGCTGTCTAACAATATGCCTGAACAAAAACAATGCATAGATACTGGGGAATTTATAACAGCCGCCCCCAGAATAGCCTAGCTATTATGTAAAGTCTATTAAATTCCCTAGGATAAAGGTGGAGTCCCTGAATTTGGTCCATCATCAGGTGGAATGGCCGGCAGCTGGACCAAACGTGATACCGGCCGCAGGTAGGTCTTCTCTCCAATCTGAACCTCAGCTGACCGGATCCGACCGTCTGCACTCTCGATCACCTTGACAACCTCCCCGATGGGCCACGGTGCTCTCTGAAGCTGGGGATCAACCATCATGTCGATCGTGCTCTGCGTGAGGTCATCAGTAGGCCGCCTCCACTTCTGCCGAACTTCCAAGAACGGAAGGTGATGCCGCAGGAACTGCACACAGAAGTGGTCCACCATCATCTGACAGTGGCGCCAACGTCTTCTTGTGACGGTGTCAGGAGTGTAAGATGCTTGGGGTAAGGAGGCGTCCCGCCGCCCCATCAACAACATATTTGGCGTCACTGGATCAGGCTCAGCTATGTCTGATGAAACATAGCCTAAGGGCTTGGCGTTGGATCTGGTCTCGACCTCGATCTTCTTACATATGTGCAGGAACTCGTAGTACGGGTTGGCTCGCTCCGTCTGGTAGGACTCGATCTCCTCCAGCTTCACGGTGTCCACGATGGCTGCCAGAGACTGCTGGCACCGCTCCTTCTCCTGCTGAGCCGCACAGCTCAGCAGCTTGGGCATCTTCCTCTTGCACGGATGAGGAACGTGGACGTCCACTTCCTCGTCTGAGGGGCGGAGCTTGAGCTTGGCTCCCGAGGAGTCAGACTCTTGGTCTCCACACTGAGGGGAGGAACACTCCGAGGTGTTGCTGCTGTCCGTCTGAGCTGCCGGCTGGATGCTGGTTTGACTCTGCTCTTCGGCTGCGGACGAGGATTCGGGTTTCTCGTCAGCTGGCATGGCCTCCATCGGATCAGGGTGGAGCTCAGCTTTGGATTCAGAGACACCTTCTGAACTCAGGCTGCCTTCGAGTGGTTCAGTTCTGTTGGTCTCTGAGCTCTGTGGGACGTCGGTCCTCTCCTCAGCCTTGTGTTCAGGACTGATACAGGACACGTTGTCCTCCATATGAGACCCAGGACAAAAGGCTGCATCGTCACTAGGGGGCCAGGACTTCTTGCAGTCTGGATAGCTTATGATCCTGTTGTCTTCTGAGCCCTTGGACTCAGTTTTATTTAAACTGGGTGATTTCTCCCCTTCAGCAGAGACGGGAATGTGCAAACTGGTGGACAGTACTGGACTCCCCGCCCATTCTGTTTGTAGGTTCTCTGAACCAGTCTCCATGTCCTCTTCTTCTGGTCTGTCGGGGTTTGCCACAGGATTGTTGCTATGGTCAGTAAATTCTCTCTCACTATCACGAACCAGCTTGGGCAGTTCAGGTACAGGAACAGGCTGCTTCGGCGGCTGGAAACTGTATGTGGACTGTGGCATGGTGTACTGTGGCAGGGAAGAACTGTATCCATGAGGAGCTGGCCCCACCATGACAGGCACTGGCTGGTAGACTGTCTGTACTGCAGGATGCTGAAGCTGGAGAACAGTTTGTGGAGATGGACCTGGCTGATAACCTGACGGCTGCAAGATGGGCTGCGTAGTAATAATCGGTGGGGGCTGGTGCACAGGAGGTGCAGTGATAACTGGTGTATGCTGATACACAGGCTGTGCAGCATTAACCTGCAGGGGCTGATACAAAGGCTGTACAGTGTTAACTTGCGTGGGCTGATACACAGGCTGTGCGGTTTGATACACAGGCTGTGCCGCGTTAACTTGCGTGAGCTGATACACAAGCTGTGTGGTGTTAACTTGCATGGGCTGATACACAGGCTGTGCGGTGTTAACTTGCGTGGGCTGATACACAGGCTGTGCGGTTTGATACACAGGCTGTGCCGCGTTAACTTGCATGAGCTGATACACAGGCTGTGTGGTGTTACCTTGTGTGGGTTGATACACAGGCGGTGGAGTTTGATACACAGGCTGTGCAACATTAACTTGTGTGGGCTGATACACAGGCTGTGGCACTGCCATAGGGGTGTAGAGGTTCTGGTACTGAAGCATAATATTGTTTGATAGTGATGTGGGTTGCAGCACATGACGTGGTGTTGCTGGAGCCAGGGGTTGACGTGCTGGTGTTGACACAGCTGGATGTGGCTGGTATTCTGTATGGGCTGGACCTGTATAATTGGGCTGGTATTGTTGAGCATTTACAGCTGTAGTCACAGGATTAATTATTTGATAGGCTGGTTGGTATAACGTAGACATTGTGTTATACTGGCTTGTCTTATCGACTGCCGCCGCTGGGAAATGACGCTGTGAGAACCCGAGTGCTGAAAACAGCTGGCCATCTTGAATAGCAGACTTGGTCTGCAGGCTGAGTGACTGCAGCTGCTGTGCACTGGCACTTAGATTGTCATCCTGATGAGGGGCAGCATAAGACATTAGTGACTGAGGAACTTGGTAGTCCTGGAGGTGAGCTGGTAGCTGCCGTGGCCGTTCTGTTAATCTTGATGTGTCCATTTTGCTGATATGAGTGAAGTAATCCGGCTCGAAGGACCAAATGTTATGGAGAGTTAGGACTGTATGTTGATTTTTAGGAGTTTAGCTGGAGCACTTCATCCACACAGACACTCCGATCAGAGAGTGAGTCCTGACACAGCAAGATGGTGTTTTTCTTGGAGTTTAATTAACTGACCAGTTCGTTTACAGCATGCAGTTTCCTTTTCTGAGCTGTAAATTCTTCCTAACTGAAAGTAACTGGCATTAACTGTCCCTTTTTCTGTCTGTCTGGTATCTGAAATAACAGAAAACGGCTAAAATGAGAACATGCTAACAAATAGCTTAGCTTACCCTTAATATTACAACAAGACAGAACCTTAAACATGAAATAAACATTTCTTTGGGCTGTCTCATATTTGCGCCAAAATCGCCACCCCATTTATATATGAAAAGAAGAAATTAGCGCTCATTAAAGTGCATTAAGCTCACCTTTGTCACAAACGCAGACAGGCATCAACGATAGAAAACACTAACGGCTATAAAACCAACGGCTTTCTCAGCTCTACAGTATTTATCCCCAAGGACCCCTTAGCTGTCTAACAAGATGCCTGACGTAAAAACACGAATTAGCTGTCTAATGTAAAAAATACATATTAGCTGTCTAACAATATGCCTGAACAAAAACAATGCATAAATACTGGGGAATTTATAACAGACTATAATAATGATCTAAACAATGATCATAATAATAATCTAAACAATGATCTAAACAGTGATCATAATAATGATCTAAACAATGATCTAAACAATGATCATAATAATGATCTAAACAATGATCATAATAATGATCTAAACAATGATCTAAATAATGATCATAATAATGATCTAAACAATGATCTAAAAATGATCATAATAATGATCTAAACAATGATCTAAACAATGATCATAATAATGATCTAAACAATGATCTAAACAATGATCATAATAATGATCTAAACAATGATCTAATATTATAATAATGATCTAAACAATGATCATAATAATGATCTAAACAATGATCTAAACAATGATCTAAACAATGATCATAATAATGATCTAAACAATGATCTAAACAATGATCACAATAATGATATAAACAATAATAATGATCTAAACAATGATCTAAACAATGATCATAATAATGATCTAAACAATGATCATAATAATGATCTAAACAATGATCATAATAATGATCTAAACAATGATCATAACAATGATCTAAACAATGATCTAAACAATGATCTAAACAATGATCATAATAATGATCTAAAATCTAATAATTATAATAATGATCTAAACAATGATCATAATAATGATCTAAACAATGATCATAATAATGATCTAAAAATGATCTAATGATTATAATAATGATCTAAACAATGATCATAATAATGATCTAAACAATGATTATAATAATGATCTAAACAATGATCTAAACAATGATTATAATAATGATCTAAACAATGATCTAAACAATGATCTAAAAAATGATCATAATAATGATCTAAACAATGATCATAATAATGATCTAAACAATGATCTAAACAATGATCATAATAATGATCTAAACAATGATCATAATAATGATCTAAACAATGATCTAAACAATGATCATAATAATGATCTAAACAAGATCATAATAATGATCTAAACAATGATCTAAACAATGATCATAATAATGATCTAAACAATGATCTAAACAATGATCATAATAATGATCTAAACAATGATCATAATAATGATCTAAACAATGATCTAAACAATGATCATAATAATGATCTAAACAATGATCTAAACAATGATCTAAACAATGATCTAAACAATGATCAAAACAATGATCAAAACAATGATCTAAACAATGATCAAAACAATGATCTAAACAATGATCATAATAATGATCTAAACAATGATCTAAACAATGATCATAATAATGATCTAAACAATGATCTAAACAATGATCATAATAATGATCTAAACAATGATCTAAACAATGATTATAATAATGATCTAAACAATGATCATAATAATGATCTAAACAATGATCATAATAATGATCTAAACAATGATCTATAATAATGATCTAAACAATGATCAAAATAATGATCTAAACAATGATCATAATAATGATCTAAACAATGATCTAAACAATGATCATAATAATGATCTAAACAATGATCTAAACAATGATCATAATAATGATCTAAACAATGATCATAATAATGATCTAAACAATGATCTAAACAATGATCATAATAATGATCTAAACAATGATCTAAACAATGATCATAATAATGATCTAAACAATGATCTAAACAATGATCATAATAATGATCTAAACAATGATCATAATAATGATCTAAACAATGATCATAATAATGATCTAAACAATGATCTAAACAATGATATAATAATGATCTAAACAATGATCTAAACAATGATCATAATAATGATCTAAACAATGATCTAAACAATGATTATAATAATGATCTAAACAATGATCATAATAATGATCTAAACAATGATCTAAACAATGATCATAATAATGATCTAAACAATGATCATAATAATGATCTAAACAATGATCATAATAATGATCTAAACAATGATCTAAACAATGATCATAATAATGATCTAAACAATGATCTAAACAATGATCATAATAATGATCTAAACAATGATCTAAACAATGATTATAATAATGATCTAAACAATGATCATAATAATGATCTAAACAATGATCTAAACAATGATCATAATAATGATCTAAACAATGATCATAATAATGATCTAAACAATGATCATAATAATGATCTAAACAATGATCATAATAATGATCTAAACAATGATCTAAACAATGATCTAATAATGTAAACAATGATCTAAACAATGATCATAATAATGATCTAAACAATGATCTAAACAATGATCATAATAATGATCTAAACAATGATCTAAACAATGATTATAAAAATGATCTAAACAATGATCATAATAATGATCTAAACAATGATCATAATAATGATCTAAACAATGATCTAAACAATGATCATAATAATGATCATAATAATGATCTAAACAATGATCTAAACAATGATCATAATAATGATCTAAACAATGATCATAATAATGATCTAAACAATGATCTAAACAATGATCTAAACAATGATCATAATAATGATCTAAACAATGATCTAAACAATGATCATAATAATGATCTAAACAATGATCATAATAATGATCTAAACAATGATCATAATAATGATCTAAACAATGATCTAAATAATGATCATAATAATGATCTAAACAATGATCTAAAAAATGATCATAATAATGATCTAAACAATGATCATAATAATGATCTAAACAATGATCTATCTAAACAATGATCTAAACAATGATTATAATAATGATCTAAACAATGATCATAATAATGATCTAAACAATGATCATAATAATGATCTAAACAATGATCTAAACAATGATCATAATAATGATCTAAACAATGATCATAATAATGATCTAAACAATGATCATAATAATGATCTAAACAATGATCTAAACAATGATCATAATAATGATCTAAACAATGATCTAAACAATGATCATAATAATGATCTAAACAATGATCTAAACAATGATCATAATAATGATCTAAACAATGATCTAAACAATGATCATAATAATGATCTAAACAATGATCCTAATAATGATCTAAACAATGAT